>JAPDVU010000007.1:121166431-121367956 GCA_026230045.1 Corynorhinus townsendii | reverse complement strand
ACTTACAATTTTATGTTTTTAAAGTCAATTCTTCAAGAAAAAGGAAGGCATGGAAATCTCTTTATTTTCAACAGGGAGAATTAAGCCTCTTATTTTAAATTTTCCTTTGTCCTTACATTATGCATTGATTTGACTGAGATGACAAGTTCTGCTACAGTGATTATTTCTTCTATGTGGGGCGAAAAAGTTGTGCTTGTGTCATGCAGTTTTTAAAGCCTATCTTCAGGATAGGCTTCCATTGTCTTCGCATTATTTTGCTACTGTATAAGTTGTAGATAACTGAGAGCAATGCAAAACAATTTCTGTATGTAGACATGTGAATTTTGTCTTGTACAATAGAAGTTCAATTGATTCCCCTCCTCTACTGCGGAAGAAGCCAGTTTGGCTTCCATTTGCTTGTTCATTTTAATCTTCTCAATCAATAGATCTGTCTCTTGTTTGGCTTCTCCTTTGAACCAGATTTCCATCTTACCAGATTCTTTATGGAATAATGAGTTAAGTAAAACCTTTAACATGTGTTCGTTTTATATCTGTATGAGAGTCAGGATTTTACCTCTTTTGAAAATTACCTTTTAACACCTGGCATAAATCCAGTCTTATCAGCATTCCCAAGTTCCATTCTCAGCTCTAAACTTGACTGTATGACTTTGGAGAGACCTCTGTGCTAATAAATTATTATCTTTTTAGTGCTACTTAAGGACAAATAGAAATGGACATTGATTAGGAGCGGAACCTGGTCAGATGCCTCTGACAGCTCCATAGAAAACTCCTGTGGAACCTGGTTTACCCAGTCAGAAGAATGTGATCTATTTTGTTCACCTGTTTTCCATCAGTGGTTTTCGATGTCCTTTATATTTGATTAGAGGCCCAGTGCATGGATTCATATGCCAGTGGGGTCCTTCAGAGTAGTCTGTGGGGATCGGGCCAAAACCAGCAGTCCAAGCTGCCTGCTGCTCGTGCCTGCCACTCCTGCTCATCCTGGCCCGGCTGCGCCTGCCGCCGCTCCGCTGTGGTCTCAGGGCTGTGGCGGCCATCCCTGAGCCCTGTGTCTGGTGCCTGTCGGTCAGATAAGTGGTGCTCCCACTGTAGGAGTGCACTGACCACCAGGGGGCGGCTCCTACATTGAGGGTCTGCCCCTGGTGGTCAGTGCAGAGCATAGCGACTGGTCAACTGGTCATTCTATCGTTTGGTCATTTGGTTGCTTAGACTTTTATATATACAGATGGCCAGCCTTTTATTTGTCTAATGCACTTTATTCTGATATTCAGGGGGAAGGTGATATTTGTTCATCTTCTTGCTCTATAGCGTTATGGGCTGTTTGCTTTTTACTGTTCTCAAAATGGCATCAGGATTTATGATATGATGCTTCTGGTTCAGTGAGTCTCATATCTCCTGCCGTTGGCAGTGCTCCAATGCCTGAAGTTTCTGAGGAGCCAAAAAATAATAATGACAATAATGATTTGGCCAGGCATTGTAAGATGCTGTACATGATGTGGGGAATTTTTTTCTGATACTTTCGGAGGACAGGCTTTCTATTTGAAGCATGAGTTGTGATGAACTCCCCAGTGCAATAACTAAGAATGAATTTCCCACAGGCTCCTTCGTTATTGGCGCTCTGGTATCACACTTGTATTTGACTCCTAGCTTGTCATTTACTAGCTGCATTGCCTGAGGTGAAGCTAATCTCTCTAAGCATCAGTTTACCTGTTTGTTAAATGGGGATAAAAATAATATTCATCCCCAAAAGCCTTTGCCTTCCCTCTCTCTCTGTCTTTGGTGTTCTTCCTCCTGCCAGTCACCAGATGGTGTCAGCTCAAATGACATTTTCTCAGGAGGGTTTCCCTTCACTACCTTCCAGTTATAACATCCCAGACTAGCGTCTTACCCTTTGTAATTGTGTATGAATGGGTATGTTTATGTATTTTCTGCTTTACCTTCTAGGGTATACATTCCATGAGGGTGTAGGTGGGGGAGGATTTTACCACTCTATGTCTAGCACCTCCTACTGTGCCAGGCAAGTAGTCTGTGCTCAATACCTACTGGTTGAATGAGTAAATGAAGTGTTTCAAATAACATCCAAAACAGAAAAGCACTTAATAAATGGTATTAGACATTAGCAGAGCAAGGATAATGGGCCAGGTACAGAAACCCATCAGGGCAGAAAGCCCTGAATGCCTAGCAAGGGGATAAACTGGGAGAATAAGAACTTTGCCCCATGGTAACCTAGCCTCCCGTAGTGTATCACTCGTCATGCAGTTTGGTCCCCTGATTTTTCATATCGCTGGTCAGGTGGTTTAGATTCCCTGACGTTTTCCACCCTAAAGATAACACTGAGGTCTCAGTTGTATTTCAGCTCCAGGCTCCAAAAAAGCAGCAAAATCAGACAAGTGGCACCATGGCTGCCTCAGGAACAGATACCTTGACTAATGATCCCTGCCCTGGCACTGACCAATCAGTGAAGAACATGACCCTGAAAGAGCACACCTGGAAAGCTGATGAATTTTCTGTTAAGACCCTCCCGGAGTCCTCCCCTATGATTTCCACCTGCAAAAAAGAGATAAATACGCTCAGGACAAAGGACCCAGTGCACGCCCTCCCTCCAAGGAGCATGCCCCTGTCCTTCCCCCACAGGAATGTATCCCCCAACCTCTAAGGGACCCCATGGGACTTGCAACCAGGGGAGCAATGGGCAGCGGCAGCTCGTCCAGGATAACCCCCTGAACCTGTCTCCAAGGCCCCCTTTGAGCCAAAGCAGCCCAGTCTGGGCTTCCTGTTGTTTCTTCTATGCCCTCCCTTGTTTCATTGTCCTAAGTATATTTTTGCTGCCATCATGGATCCCACACCCTTTGCTCAGTGCTGTGTAGCCCTTCCTTTTGGATATCCCCATCTCTCATCCCATTTTCCTTAAATAAACTCAACTTTTCTTTATTCGCTGCCTGAGATGGCTATTTAGCCTGACTCAATCTCCCCCAACCCCCACCATGAACTTTAACCTTTCAAATGGTAGTTGTTATTGTTGCTGCACTCAAAGGAAGACATTCGGGCATTTAAAAGGCAGTGGATAGAAAATAGCCTCTTTTAGATATTCAGATAAACTAGAAACACCTTTTAGCACAACCTTATTCCATGATATATGTTCTTTATTTCCCACTATCTGTTTAAACATTGCATCCTACCCCAGAAAACTCTGAAAAGCTATTAATTTTCTGCTTTGGCTTCTCATATGATATTCTATATACTGAGCATCTCGCATGCTGATGGTATCTGGCTCATCATCAAATTAATTTTTATCAAAAACGGAAAAGGCAATTGAAATGATTTCTTGACTGAGGTTTGCAAAGCTCTGGGCCAGGGCACTATTAATTCTGTAAATGCTGCTTGGTGAAAACAAACAAAACAATGATTTAAAACGGTTCTGCATCCTCTTCTGTTGCATTGCATCCCAGATTATTATCATGAAATTGTTATCGTGGTTAGCTAGTTATTAAAAGGAAAAAAGCAAGGGAAGTCAGAAATTGTTAAGCGTGGTCAGCTGGGGACACCGAGCCTGTTTGCTTCACACCCAAGGAATAGCAGCATTTGTCTCTTCAAGGGGATTAGTACCTCTTCCTGTTCCCCATCCCCTCCCCACTCTGGTAAGGGATTTTGTGTGTGTGTGTGTGTGTGTGTGTGTGTGTGTGTGTGTGTGTGTGTAGCAGGGGGGTGGCGGGGGGATAAGCACATGGGTAATAAAATAAAAATGGCGCAGGGGAGGTACTTCACCATAGAAAAATGTCAGTTTTACCTGGGGAAAAGATCACTGGCTAGGGGGGTGGACCCAATGCAAGCCCACAAAAACTTGGGAAGGTGCTTTGTTATTTTGAAAAAACTCCTGATTACAATCACAAGAAACAAAGAGGGCTCTCTCTCACTCACATGCACCTGCTCCATGCGTTTGCATGTTTTCTCTCGCCTGGCAACACATAACCATGCAGTGCTTGCCTGGGGCCCGCAGAAGGCCACTCGGGCTCCAAAGGACTATGAAGCAAAAACTCTGGACATTGGCTTTTATTTTGGCCCTGCTGAAGACCTGGTTGGACAATGTCCATGGTGGGATGGAGGTAGTTGGGACATTGGAAACCCAGGGGAGGGGCAGACTTCCTGAACAAATCTCCCCTGAATGGATGGATCCTCAGGATTCTTTCCTCAGGATCCCACAGAAGAGCCTGTTTTCCACCACCAACAAAACAAGACAAGCCATACCGTGAAACCAGAAACACTGGGAGACCAAGAGAAATTCTTTTGTTCTTTGAGACCATCCATTTGAGAGAGTTAATTCACAAAAATTGTGCTTTCTAATTCTGTTTTTGCCTATGAGGTGAAATGTAAGTATATTCAGGCAGGCGATAAAACTGGGGCATTTTATTCCTTCTAAACACAAATTTAGTCTGCTCAGAAGGCAGGTTTTAAATTAAAGCCATGATTTTCCTTTTGGCTCCAGGCTGGGGTTTCTGCAGCACTGTTGCTCCAGCTTTGATGTGCGCACACAGGCTCCCTGCACATTGGCTGGAGCTCCAGTGTGTAAAAGGTTAGGTCTGCAGGTGGAAGCTCTGCATTGCAACCGGGAGCCTCCGCAGGTGGCCCTCCCATCCGGGGAGACACAGACAAAGCCTCCAAATCTGCCAGTGTCCTCAATGACCTTCCTAAGTGGCGCTTTCTATGATCTCTGCCTTCTCAACGTGAAGCTTCCAGTCCATTACTGTGACTGAGAGGCTCCACATTAGAACAGAAGGGAGAGTGGTTAGAGGCCATTTATTCCAACTCCTTCACTTTGTTTTTTTTTTTTAATTTCTTTATTGATCAAGGTATCACATATTTATCCCCATCCCCCCATTCCTATCCCAAACCCTTCCCCACGCATGCCCCCCACCCCCTGTTGTCCGTGACCACTGGTTAGGCTTATATGCATGCATACAAGTCCTTTGGTTGATCTCTCCCCCTTACCCCCACCCTCCCCTACCTTCCCTCTGAGGTTTGACAGTCTAATCAATGCTTCCCTGTCTCTGGGTCTGTTTCTGTTAATCAGTTTATGTTGTTCATTATTTCCCCTAGATGAGCAAGACCATGTGATAATAACTCCTTCACTTTGTAGAAATGGAGGGTGTGGCTCCGAGAGGGTCAACACCCCACCAGTCACCCTCTGGCAAGATAATCCAGATGGTCTGGTTCCTGGGTAAAAGCGCCTAGTCCTTTGCCAATGAAGGCCAAGGGGTTGTCCTTGCTTTATGCTGGGAGTTTGGAACCTGCAGAGAGGACTGTAAGTGGTTTACAACCATTTGCAGTTGTTAATTGTAGCTGGCAGGTCAGCCTGTTCCCAAAGCAGTTCAACAAAGGTTCTTGCAAAACAAGTGAGGTCCTTGTAGCCGAGAGGCTAGGTAACAAAACAACGCAAATATTGTTTTGCAGCAGAATCTTCCCATGTTCACACACTGGTGCCTTTGAATACCTTCTAAAGCTTTAATGAAAATTGCCAGAGTATTTCTTTCTTAAAAAAATATATTTTTATTGATTTTAGAGAGAGGAAGAGAAAGGGGTAGAGAGATAAAAACATCGATGAGAAACATCACTTGGTTGTCTCCTGCACCCCCTCCCCCCATTGGAGATCTGAGGGATTGAGCCTGCCACCTGGGCATGTGCCCCAACCAGCAACCTCCTGGTTCATGGGTCCATGCTCAACCCTTGAGCTACACAGGCCAGGCGCCAGAGTATTTCTTTAAGTAATACAATTTAAGTGAGGAAGTCTAGTAGAATCATCCAGAATTTCTACAAAAAGAATGCTTTTTCAGAAATTATGATTATTTTTCTTTCCTTTTCCCCGGTAATTACATGTTGGGCTCCTTTTTTTCTGTTGTTATACCTACTGCTGTGAATGGAATAGCTTCTATGTCAGATAATGGGCTGCCTGCCTTGGGTAAAGCCCTCCAATATCATTCCCATTCATGCCATTTGCACGAATCCTTTCTCTACTAAGCAGGTCTTCTGACAAATTACTTGTACCTTAGCCTTTTAAGGCAGACACAAATCTGTGTTTTTGAAAGCGCTGTGTACACATCACGTAGAATCCTGGCTTATTTAAAACACACCAGAAATATAGCGCGGCACTAATGAACCTCTTACCCACAGGTTTCTGAAATAGGCTAGAGGGCTGGATTCTTTTCTCAAAAAATTCATCAGAGGCAGCTAAGCTGGCAGACCAACACACTGAGTCCTGTGACCTGAGCGTCTTCACTGACCCCTTACATTCGGATTATCTTCACCTTCTTTTCTCAGATCCTTTGATGCTCAGATAGGCCTCATGTGGTGAGGCATTTTGATGTGTAAAAGGAATCCTAACGTTTTTACTTTTCAAAATCAGTCGGAGATCAAATAAAAGTTGCATATCCCTTCACATTTAAAACTCTCATCCCCAGCAGCATTCCGAAAGTCCAGATAAAGGAAAGGCATTCTCCTGCCTAAGCCTGATAAATACCAAAGAAGATGGCTTCTCTGGAAACACCGATCAGCATTATTTTTTGCCTGTGTTCATGGAGACAGGTTTTTTTCATATTGGTTTGTCAGTATTCATGTTCTAAACTCACTGTCATTTAGAATTTCTTCTTAAATGTGTGCGCCAGGATGCTGCCATTTCCTCACCTTTCATGTGTCTCTTTGGCATCACTTTGGGGCCTCTTTTTTAGCCACCTGAATCTTATAACCTCTGGGCACGCCTGACTATTGCCAAAATCCGGCGGCAAGGTCCGGCAGCTACCCGTATGCCATAGGTCTCTCCTCAAACCAGCAAGATGTACACATTGTTAAGTAAATGACCCATGCTTTCTTGGACTTGCCCGTTTTCTCCCCATTCCACCGTCTCTACACTCATTTCATCCACAATGGCCTTCGGCTTAGACAATGATAGAGTCTTGTTTTCAGTCTCTCAATCTCATCTCTTGCCCTTTGTCAATCTTCTCAAGACTTTCATATACATATTAAAAAAATAACTTGGATGATACTATTTTGCTGTTAAAAACATTTTGGTATTTTAAGGATAAAAACTTCCCAGTGTGGCCTATATTAGCTGACAGATCCATTCCCTTTCTACCTCAATGTCAGTAAATTATTCTTTTTTCTTATCCACTTCACATCAGAATCTCTCTTTTATTTTTTTCAAAAAATATGTTTTATTGCCCAGCTGATGTGGCCCAGTGGTTGAGTGTCAACTCATGAACCAGGAGGTCATGGTTCAATTCCCAGTAAGTCCTGCGTTGCGGCTTGCCTCCCAGTAGAGGGTATGCGTTGATTTCAGAGAGAGGAAGAGAGAGGAAGAGAAGATTAGAAGCATCAATGATGAGAGAGAATCATTGACTGGCTGCCTCCTGCATGCCCCCTCCCGGGGTAAACTGGAAGTCACTGAGAACAAGATGCTTCTTTAGATGGCGTTGGTCATGCCAAGCACTGGAAACCATTTGCCTAACACCCCATACCTTTCATTACTCTCTTTCACTGCACCTTATCCATTTTCTTCATAGCACATTAATATATTATATATTTATGTTAGTTCTCCTCTTCTGTACCGCCCACTGGGCATATATTCCATGTAGGTAGGAAAAGTATCTATACATAGTATCTAAAACAGTGCCTGGAACATTAATAGGTACTCAATAAGTACCAGTAGAATGAGTTAATAAATGAGAGAGTAGAAGAAAATGATAGTAAAACTAAAAAAAGAAAGAAAGATACAAAGAGAATAGATATCACTGGGCTCAAGAGTGGAAGCTTGAGGAGCTAGGGTGAACCCCAGTGGTAAAAATAACCTACTCATTAGTTTGCATACTAATCTTGCAACAGTATAAGTGGTTACACAGAATGTAGAAACAATAAAAATAATTACGATACTCTTTGCTTATATAGCTCTTTGCTGTACAATAAAAAACCCTTACAGAAACTCTAGTCTCTTGCAAATGGACTAACATTTGTTAAATTAGATACCACAATGGTGAATAAAAATACTTGCATGTTTTTAAGTGTGTCTCTATTAGGTTCTATGAAATTGATATGATATCTATATGGTAAGCCAGGTATCTTAGTTTTTAGGGCTACCACAACAAAATACGGGCTTACCTTGTTATATTTCAGATTGCTTTATTGTATTTAACAGATGTTTTGCATTTCACAAATTGAAGGCAAGACCCTCTGCCAGCAAAAAGATTATGACTCACTTGAATGTGATACTTGCTTTATTGCAGTGTTCTGGAGCCTAATGAGCAATATCTCTGAGGTATCACAGAATGAAAGGCTTAAAGAACAGAACTTTACTTTCTCCCAGTTCTGGAGAACGGAAGTCCAACATCAAGGTGTTGGTAGATTTGGTTTCTTTTGAGGCCTTTCTTTTTGCCTTGCAGGTGATGGCCTTCTCACTGTGTCCTCACATGACCATTTTTCTGTTTGCATATATTCCTGGTGTCTCTTCCTCTTCTTATGAGGACCCTGGTCATATTGAATTAAGGCCTCACCTTTATGATCTTACTTACTCCCAATTACCTTTTTAAAGACCCTCTCTCCAAATATAGTCACATTAGGGGTTAGGGCTTGAATATATGGATTTTTTGGGGGAGAAGGGAGGGAGGGAACATAATTCAGTCTATAACAGCAGAGAAACTTCCCAAATGAGAAAAGTTAACTCCAAAGATATTAAGGTTAGAGTAATCTCCAGAAAATCTAGGCCAAGAATTACCTTGTACTTTTGAGCCTCATCAAAAAGAATGTGGACATGTTTTGGTGAGGCCTCTAAATTTTCTACTAATGCCATGGATCGTATAGGACCTATGAATGCTAGCCAGTACTTGGGGATTTATCTAGGCTCAGCCTCCAACAGCCCCATGGGTATGTTCTTATTCTTGTTTGATGTTCCTGCTGCCTTTACCTCTCCACCAAGCCTTTTTGCATTGATCCCTGACTCATTGCTTGGCTTTTAAATGTGCCTTGAACACAGCCCTGTTTCTCACCCTGCAACCTCAGGCCATCGAAATACGCTCCTGTCAGCCTAATCTTACAAGGAAGAGAGATTGGATCTCCCTTTGTCATGGAGAGTAAAACTGAGCTATTTTGTACTTACTATAGGAGAAACCAATTTGAATTGAATTAGATTAGTGAAAGACTATAATTATATATCATTCAGAGAAAAACACCGTCTTATTAATTTGAGACTTGCATAATGAATGGCAAAATCAGTGCAGAGTCTAGGCAGCGTGCTGTCAAGAATTGAAATTGTTGTGTTTGTACTGTTCGTAACAGCATTGGAGAGCTAGTCATGTTCAAAGGGTAGTCACACAAGTGCTTTCTGATCCTTGAAAGTGAAATAGAATATTAGCAAATTATGAAATGCAACAATAACCCTGAAGAAATGAAAAAGAAGTATAACCTTGAGGAAGTGAAAATAACAATCTTTATGCCATAAACAGTATAGTTTGTCAACTCCATGCCTGTCTCAACTCTCCATTACTTAGATATTGCTGAATAGATAGCAGCTATACTTGTTTCTCATGGAAAGACATTGCTTCCAGCTACAGGAGACTGAAAACCGGCTAATGTTTGAAGTATCCATTGAAGGTTTGTAGAAGCAGATGGTTAGAAATGTGCTATATTTGAACTTTAAAACTGCTTTGAAGAAACATACTTGTCTCAAGTGTTTGAAGAGCAGAGATTTGTCTTAAGAAAATCGGTAAATGTGACAATTTGAAGTTCAAGAAGTTCTGGATGGACGAGGAATTACCCATAATCTAGTTGCTATTTAACATATAAGTTAAATCACTGTGGCCATCTCTTTAGAAAAGCTTCATAAATTTCCAGAGATATTAAACTCCAAGATGCTAAATGCTCAAGGCAAAGAAAGTGAAAGAACTAATATAGTTACAAGGTCTCGCAGGAAGCTAAGTATATTATTAACATTCATAAGAAAATTTCCAAATTAATGACCTGGAGAAAATAATATTTGGGTTTAATGATTCTAACAAAAGACATCTCTCTAATAATGAGTAAATAATGTCCATTTGATTTTTACCTTGTGATGGGCCTGGACTATGGTGAAGATTTTTAACCTTGGAAAAGCGTTGTGTGAAGTACCCTCATTATATCTGACTTTAATTTCTTCAACTTTAGCACATCAAATTCTGAAAGGCAGCCATGTTAGAATAAATGTATTACTGTGACCTGTGACTTATACATCAGAATTTTTGAGAGAACTGAAGTGTGAAAAATCATTTAACCAACTAGATATTTTTTGAACACAAGATCCAATTAGCTTTATTCTTTTCTCTATACCCCACCAATTAAATAAACCTAATTCATCTTTTTGTCTCCCCTTCTGTTGATAATGCTATTTGGACTTGATTATTTCTGCTCCCTGGGCATTGTGTGTGACAGGTGTGAGCTGAAACAAAACTACGAATTCTATTTAATTTAATTTGATGCAGTTCCCTCCCCCCCCCCCCCCCAATGAAGTTTATCTTCATCTCCTTTATAATTGTTACTGGTGATTCTTCGTCTTTGGACTCAATTATACTGTCCAAACTGAACTTTGAGCAAATGAAACCACAGAGACCCAGAAATTTCAATGAGTTCATCAGTACAGATACTAGTGTGACTGGCTTATTGAACAGTCTGAACCTGGTGACATAGGAGCATGACAATGTTTTCTCCATCTATTGTTTTTAATCGCGCTCTGTTGCATTTCTCCTTCTTGCCTCTTAACTACCTCTTGGGCACATGTAGGTGTTAAAGCTCAATCCAGTCCAACTCAAGCCTCATCTTCTACCTTATTCCCAAGAGATGCCTGGTCTATGGCTGGATGAATTTGTTCTGGGAAGGTGGGGTGGTTAGTTCCTACACTTGTTCTGGTTACTCTGAGTAAAAAGATAGAGGCCTTTGTACTTGCACCATTGCAATCCTTTCTTACTGCAGTGTTCCCAGCCAACTATTTTGGTTGGCTGACCTCTCTGTGTGTAAGCATAAGGGGATGTTTTATCTTGGGATCCATCTATGTTTGGGTTTTTCTGAGGCCCTTGCAAGATGGCTCCAAAGTGCACAGTTGACCTCCACAGGAGCTGTGATTCTGGCTTCTGCTTTTCCACACCACTTCCCTCTTCTTGCTTCCCAGCCATCTCTCCACAGTTTCTAGATCCTACCTGAATAATAATAAGGCCACTCAGGCCCACTACCTTGCATATATGCCCACTCTGACCCATTGGAAAAGACATATCTTGGGCATGACAAACGGTGGGACTGCAGGTTTTCCCGATGTCCCCTTCTGTCCTGCCACCTTTCACTGATTCTTATCTCCTCCAGCTCATTCAGGCACAGGAGGGCCAATCAGCTGGTCTGTTTCAAACACTGCCTCATTATGTGATACGGCTCCCTTTCCTGCAGGCCTCTACATCTCTGCTTGGGGCCCAGGGGGAATCTTCTCTCCATTCTATGTGGTGAAGAGGAAAAGCTAAAGTTCTTCTCTTTAGATGGACTCCTCTTAAGTCTTAGGGCTTTTTTGGATCCCCACCTAGTCATTTGCTAACCAGCACAGGAAGTGAGGATGGCAGGTGGCGCATAGATGGGTCAAGGTGTTGCCTCTTGCTCTGTATGGGGATGTGCCCAGCTCAGTGGTTTTCCTTTCCCATATGAATGATGAAACCCTTACTTTGTCCTTGCCTCCACTTAGCCACCTGTTCTATTAGGAAATGACCAGCCTGATGACAATAGCCCAGACCAGCACAGGCCATGAATTGGAATCTGCGGAATCGAACGAGAAGACGGGAAACAAAGTGTTGCTGCCCTGAGGCTGCTTTTTGGGATACTGATTTTAAGCTGTTTATTAAGAAACAAAGCTCAGCCCTGACCGGGTTGGCTCAGTGGATAGAGCATCGGCCTGCGGACTGAAGGGTCCCGGCTTCGATCCTGGTCAAGGGCATGTACCTTGGTTGCGGGCACATCCCCAGGGGGGCGGGTGTGCAGGAGGCAGCTGATGGATGTTTCTCATCGATGTTTCTGACTCTCCCTCTCCCTTCCTCTCTGTAAGAAATCAATAAAATATATTTAAAAAAAAAAAGAAAGAAAAGAAACAAAGCTCAGAAAGAATCTTTGACCCTCCCACATTTCCTGCCTGAGAGATGGAGACAGAAAACTGCTTCAGGAAGGAGATCTTAGGATGCTGCCTTAGCCTAATTGGAGTTAAGTATGGTAAGTAAGAGGGCTTCAGGAAGGGGCCTCTTAGCCAGATACCCTTTGTGTCCCATTGTTTCTGAGTCATCTAGAAAGAATTTGCCTGATGTGTAGACTGGGGCAACATTAGGTTTATAGTTACTCGTATGGAAATAATATAATAATTAGTAAGTAGTGATACAAGAATAAACTCAGTGTTTTGTGTACTCAGAACTGTAAATCTACTTTTGACCCACCTGGTATATTCCCCTTTTCCTCACCTACCTTTACATGACCCATTCTCACTTCTGAAATCTAATACTCTGCCCCCTCTTTTTCTCCTTTGTCCAAAATGTCTTATATACCCAATGTTGCCTCACTGCCTTTGGAATTTTCATGCTGATGTGAATTCCCTGTGCACCTGTGTTAAAATCGGTTTTTCTCCTGTTAATCTGCCTTTGTTAATTTGATTACTAGCATTAGCCCAGCTAAAAGAACTTAAAGGTGGGAGGAAAAGTATTAAAATTTTTAGCCCCAGCAGAGATGATGCCAGAAAAAGAGGGCTGGGACCACAGTCCCCTAGACAACATTCGCCAGCCCCTCCCTGCTCGGTGGTCAGCGGCACATCTTCAACGAGGGGCTGGTAGCAAACATGACAACCCACTGCAGTGATACCCGGGATGTTTGCTTCTAGTGAGCTACTACTTAGGTCTTGGTAATTATAAATTATTCAATTAGCTCGTGACATATGAATGGCCACTTTTTTCCTACATAAAAAATGGTCAAATATTGGCAAGTCCATAGCGTTAAACCTAATTAAAATGTGGATTTAGTCATTCTCAACCAATCCTGTTATTTTGTTTGAGTTCAGAGTTGCAAACCTCCTCTGACAGTTTCGGAGAGGAGAAAACTTGGGGGTTTTCGTCTGAAGTCCCTGACTTCCGCTGTAGGCAAAACTGACGAGCTTCCTAGGCTTACCGGGGGCAACTTAAACAGAGATGAAAAAGCAAATTTGAACAAGAAGACATTTTTCTTTAAATTTAGAAGAGAACTTATCAATTTTAGGAATAGTTTTTGTACATACTTAAAAATATTTCAAGGCTTTTTTTTTTAAATAAGGAAATGCCACCTGTTATCCAGAAAATAATAATGTATAAGAAGTCAGGGAAACCTGATGGTAGCTCTTAAAATGTGTTAGTTGTAAAATATTCTATCAAGTGAAATCAGGTGGAATGTCTCCATATTACATTGTCGGCTTCTGTCATTACTGCTTGTTACCATGCCCACAGAAACTCTGGTGTGTGGAACATAGGTATTCTCATGAGGTTGTTATGGCAATAAACAGTCTCACAAACAAAAGACCCTTTGTACCAACATGGGAGAGAGAGAACATAATTTTAATATTGGCTACTTATCAGACTTGCATGTATGTAGGGTAGCGGTACATGAAAAAAAAAGTGACTGCAAAGTTTAGACAGAATTTTACACACATTTACACAAAAAAGTCAGAACAACTAAAACTTCTCTTATTTCCTTGAGACGCCAGGGGATTCACTTGTGACTGTCTTAACACTTTCAAGGTCAGAAGGCCCATAAATGTACACTGTGAAATTAACAGATGCTTGAGCCTTTTAATTGGCCTACTGTATGCTCAAGGAGATACCCTGATGAAGGGAGAGAGGGGAGGGCGGGTTGGCAGAAAATATAAAAGAAAATGTCATCCTTATACTCATACAAGGTACAGGTAAGAGTTCATTGATAGTTATACTCCTATGATCAGTTTGTTGCTGTGTATCCTGAAGCTTCAACACATTCATATCCTCTGACCCAGTAAGGCAAGTTTGAGGAGTCATTTTGTAATAAATATTTACATTTGTCTTATTTGTATACAGGGAAGTTCATCTCAGAATTACCTATAACAATAAAAGTGTAATATGCTAATTAGACTGGATGTGCTTCTGGACAACCTTCCAGATGAAGCCAAAGCTGCAGCTGCAGGATCGAGGAAGCCACCGCGGCTGCAAGGGAGGGATCCAGGCAGCAGCTATGGCTGCGAAGGTCTACTTTTGCACAAATTTTGTGCATTGGGCCTCTAGTTTAGATATAAGAGCAAGAATTAGGAATAATCTAATGTCTATCAATAAGCATTGATTAAATTAAAATGGAGCATTCATGTGATGGAATGTTTTGATGTTATGAATATGTTTAATGACACAAGAAAATGCTCATAATATTGTTAAAAAAAACAAAAACCTGTGTGTGCACATATATATATCTATATACCTATATACCTATATACCTATATACCTATATATCTATGTCTGTCTGTCTGTCTGTCTATCTATCTATCTATCTATCTATCTATCTATCTATATACTAGAGTCCCGGTGCATGAAAATTCATGCACTGGAGTGGGGGGGGGGGTCCCTCAGCCTGGCCTGCTCCCTCTCACAGTCTGGGAGCCCTCAGGGGTGGGAGGCAACTTAGCGATCAGGGGAAGGCAACGCCCCATCACACCTCTGCTGCTGCCACTGCCAACAGAGCAAGCCTCGGCCTGCCCTGGTTACCTGAGCCTCAGGAAGCCCTGGGTGGCTGGACAGCCGCTATCAGAGGCTTGCCTGCACCTTGGGCTGGCCCTGGGTGGCTGGGGAGCTGAGGGGACTGGGGGACTCTGGAGGCAGGTGAGTGGAGCTGCTAGGCCCACCTGGGGGTGGGCCCGGCCTTGCTGCATGCCTACTGCCCCAGAGGCATGCTACTTACTATATTTTCTATAGTTAAAACTTTTATTCAGAAGAACCAAATGTTATTTAAAATGAAGTGAAGTAAATTATAGTGAGCTAGCATTTAATAGTAGTTGCTGTTCAAGGCTATCTAATTTTTTAAATGAAAATTCCTTCTGAACTCTCCATTTGTCTTGTAAAAGGGACATCTGTTTTCCTATCTTTCTGGCTGTATATTTAATTTGTATATATTTTTTCTGAGTACCTTGGGTCTACTTTTATAAGTGCATTCTGTTACAACTCCTTTTGATCTTGAAGAAACGTCAGACCAAGAGCTGGAAATCAAAATCATAACTCCAGCTTTGTTATGATCTGGTGATATGTCTGTACACACATTTCTTAACTTCTGCCCACCCTGACTTGCATGCCATTGGACAGAATATGGACATGGAGCCCAAAGTACTACAACACTCAGCCGGATTCACTCTCCCATAGGTGGTGAGTCAGGAGAATCCAAACCTAGGAAGGAGCAGTTATGAGGGCTTATGTAAGTGGAGGAAAGAAAGGGAGTTGCCATTCTAGTTTCTCCCTTTTACAAGGAAAAGGAAGCCAGAAAAGGCTTTTTTGTCTCTGTAGGATAAAATCTTGAATTGTTTCTCTTCTCTGTAATGAAAGAAATGGGTGGAGTTGTCAAAGCAAATAGAACAAACTGATGAAAGATACTGAGGGGCTAAGCTCCTCTTATGGTTTAAAAACCCATCTTTCAAATTAAAAATTTAGGCAGAATGCTCCAATTTGTCTCTAGTGTCTAATAGACAAACTCGAATGATAAGGATCTTGCTTTTTAATTGAGAAGTTACAGAACAGTTTTAAAAAGGATGCTTAAACCTATATGCATATTATTTGGAAAAAAGTATTCAAAATGTTTGAATATTGTTAATTCACATAAGGCACATCTGGTGATTCTTAGGTAAAGAGATTATCCCATCAGCCGGGGGACTCAATGCTGCTTGTTAAACTTCATAGCATTATTTTTAGCATTTGAAGATTGACCACTAGATGGCACTTAAAATCCATGAGACTCTGAGGAATGCTTCAACTGGGAGGCAAAAGACTCTGGACAGGAATACAATTTGAGTTCGCAGAATGCTATTATCTACTTTGCAGGAGAAGAAGAAAAGCAGACCCAAGATTACTTTGAGAGAATTGGAGAAGAGGATTCTTAAAGCGAACCTATAAATGATAGAACATTTCTCTTTAAATGTAATTTCCCTTCACCTAAATTGCTATTGATGAACAAGTTTTTAGTATTAAGACAACAGGCTGTTGAACTAATGAGGGGTTGGTATAAACAGTGAAGGGCTGTGTTCCCTCTGAAGAGGTCTGGAGCATGCGCAGGGAATTTAAATGTGGGGTTTAATCCCAGCTTGGTGCCTTGCTCTGTTGATTGGCACCAGGCTCACTGTTGTTTTTGCCTGTGGTTAATTTGGTTTGTGCTTCTTTCAGACATCAGGGGAGCAAAACCCAGCATATGGACATCATGATGCACAAAATGGAACAGTAGAATGTAATGACTGATTTCAGAGACATGGCCACAACCAACCAATCTTACTGGATGTGGCAATTGGATATGGATGGAGTAGCAGGTGAACTTGAAGGAGCAATTGGCTCGTTTTTTGGCCAAGGTGTTATGCAACAAAAGCAGAGATAACAGAACAGCAGCCAGAACTTCAGTGCTAGGCACCAGGCAGTGTGTGCAGCCAGCAAGTGGAGGAGGCGGGGAGGGATAGCAGGAGCTAGAGTTGGGAGGATCTAATTCCAACTGTACAGCCAATCACCAGTGGGACCTTGGGCAAGTTAAGGTCCTTAGGCCTGTTTCCTCACTTAAATATTGAAGAGTTTGGTGTGTATGATTTCTGATGTTCCTTATGAAGTTTCTAGATCATGTCAGGATATAATCTAGCTTTTTTAAAAAATATGATTTTAATTGATTTCAGAGAGAGGAAGGGAGAGGGAGAGATACAGAAACATCAGTGATGAAAGAAAATCATCAGTCGGCTGCTTCCTGCACCCTTTTACTGGAGATCAAGCCCACAATCCAGGCATGTGCCCTGACCTGGAATCCAATCATGACCTCCTGGTTCATAGGTCAACGCTCAACCACTGAGCAACACCAGCCAGGCAGGACATAATCTTTTTATCTAGTCATGTCAACTGATGGTGGCTGGCACCAGTTCAATGCCAACAGGAATCCCCAACTTTGGGTGTGGTAAAGAAGGAAACTTAAATCATTGCAAAAAAGCTCAGTTGTAACACAGCACAACTGTGGATACATAATGGCTAAGAAAATAGGGCTGTGAGGTAGCTGTGAGGAAGCCTTGGGTCCTGGTGGCCCTGGGGCCAGACTCCTTTCCAGGTAGACAGCTCTGCTCCTCATGGTCTTGCCTGGTCTGCTCTGCTCTGGGGAGACATCTTCCAAGCTTTAGCTCAGCCAGGGAGATACAATCTTCACTTTTCCCTGGAAAGAGAAAGTACACTCTCCTATCCAGAGGGGAGCTGGCTTATATGGACAGTAGACCCCACCCTTGGTCCCTGATTGGTTTATCCTCATGCAAATGAGGACTCCAAATTTTTGCAGTTTGATTGGTTCAAAGGGAACTGTCTTGATTGGTCAGAATAGAGCCACTCTGATTGGCCAGATTTGTGCAGCTATGATTGGATGGAGAAAGTCTCAGTCTTATTGGATGAAATAGGATTCCAGGAACTCCATTCTAAGGGCTGGCTCAGATAACAGAAACAGCGCAGGCAGGCAGTTTAGTGCTGGCTTCTCCATGAAGAGCAGTTTGTGTGAGAGACTCTTGTGCAGAAATGGTTGCTAGGCCCTTTTGTTAAAATTTGAGCCCAGTTAGCTACCAGGAGTCCTTCTTAGTAGGTGTCTCTCCCCTTCCCCCCTGGGGATCATAGTCATCACAACAATTTATATGGGCATAGCAGAGACTTTATTTTCTTGTTTTCTACAATAAGACATGGAGGCTGAGAAATTGGTCAATGTCCTGGGTCAAGTCTAGAGGTAGCTTACTTTTGCAGCTCAATGTAACTGAGACTCTTGTCAGCCTCACCTGGAAGCCGGTGGGAAATGCAGACTTTCAGGCCTCATCCTGGAACTAGTGAATCAAAACCTGCATTTTTTTACCTGTGCATTTTTAATGAGAGCCCAGGTGATTTATATGCACATTAAAGTCTGGGAAACACTGGGCTGTACCACACTGCCTGAAAAAGCCTGCTGACCACAAGACAGCTAATTTTATAGCTTTTCTATATGAGGACACCCTTGAGCTGAGGGGTGGGGCTGATATCTTCCTCCCACAGATGTCTATTAAGTATCTACTATGTCTTAGTCACTGTTCCTCTCTGGGATAACAGAGGAACAACAATGAGTAGATCTCTGTTCTCATGGAAGCAAAGGAATTACATATATGAGTTGTTCTTCTTTCTTGTCCTCTTTTTATATCTTCTATCTCAGAGTAGAATTTTGGGGAGTAAGATGAGGCTGGCAGTCTCTAGCAGCCTTTAGAACTTCTAAAAATCTAAGACAGGGTTTCTCAGCAGCAGCACAGCTGACATTTTGGCTTGATGATTCTTTGCTGTGAGGGATTTTCTTGTGTTACAGGGCATCTAGCCACATCGCTGGTCCCTATCCATGACATAGCAATTCTCTAGTTGTGACAAGCAATCATGTCTCCAGACCTTGCTAAATGTTCCTGGAGGCTGATCTGAGGGGAGCTGGGAATATATATATATATATATATATATATGTGCACACACACACAGGAGTGGGCAAAAGTAGGTCTACAGTTCTAATACAAATAATACAATAATTACGAAATAATAATACAAGAACAAACTCTGTGTTTTGAATAGTCACAACTATAAACCTACTTTTGCCCATCTCTGTATAGTCAAGAGGAAGGCAGCCAGGAGCCACTTCTCGAGTCTGATTTGGTATAAGAGTTCCAAAAAAAGAGAGGTAAATGAGAACTTGAGATTTTGTTTTCACTGTCAGTCCCTTTCTCCATAATAAGGAAGTAGATACGAGTGTCAGAGCAGATCTATTCAGAATGAAGTCGTGTCCATGTACTTAAATTTGTTTAGAATTTTCTCTAAGGGACATGCAGAAAAGTAGAAGATGAGGAATCTTTACAGTTTCTAAATTCAAAAACTCTCTAAAATTAATTAGAATTATTTATCTGGACAGTCAGTAGTCAAAATTATACACCCCCTTCTTTTTTGGGTGCCAAGTACAGTGGTATTGCATGTCACACATTGAGCCTACCAGAGGAACCATAGATAGGTTTGTACTTCTCTGAAGATCCCCAGACACGGAGATGCCTTTTTCTTCTTTGGAGTCAGTACGATTTAAATAATATGCTCAGAAGACCCCCTAGCCACTAGCATTGTCATGTTTCTTGCAACATTTATAGGTAAAAAAGAAATTACTTCTGAAGTGATTTTGGTACAAATAAATACCACCAGAATGAAATGAGAGCGTTTCTCTTGGATAGAGGCCAAAGCAGGACAGAGTTGTACAAACCCTCTGCATCCCTGTATTGTGAGTGCAGGAAGATGTAACCTTTCCACATTCTGTGTAAATTCCAGAAGGCTAGTCTGTCTTGACTCAGTTGTAGATTGACCTCTGTCCTGTAGGGACTAGAATTGACTTCCTGAAATCCCTCTTCAAACTAAAAATCTACTCTCTCAACTCATTTGTTTAACCCCTGTGACATATGTTAAAGCTGTGAACTTTTAAATGCGGAAGGGATGCTGAAGGTGGGCTTGAGCAGCAGGGGGAAATCTTGGTCCCACTCACAGCCTTTCTGCCGACTGGCAACGTGAAGTGTATTATTGAAAAAGGCTGGCAGCTCAAGGCATTGTTTGGCTTTCTTCCTTGGCAACTGCAAGCAGCAAACTGTAGGGAAGTTTTCTCCTAATCTGCTGGCACTTTCTACCCTGGTGAAATTCAATATGTAGTTTGTGGTACACTGTTCCCTAAGAAGTGAATAATTAACTTGGAGTAATTTCTCTGCTACCATGTTTTCTGGCATATTTGCATACTGTGGAGAATATAGGTACCCTGTTCAACGATCACCAATAACCATTTTTCTCGGACGGCAATTGGAGTGAGGTAGTTGGGAGTACCCAGTTGAGAATACTAAGTGTAAGCACAGCCCTTAGGCAAACTGCAAAGCCTACTTCCTTGCTATACAATGAATGGATTGAGAACTCCATGGCCTTTCCTAAAAGCAAGTTAGGAATGCAGAATCGTGGGCCCAGCACACACCTACGGAATCAGAATCTACATTTTAACAAGATCCCCATGTGATTCATATACAAATTTAAATTGAAAAAGCACACACTCTAGTGCTCAGTCTTGACTGCATGTTAGAATCTCTCTGGAGTTTGGAAATATTTTGGTGCCCAGGCTAATCCCTACACCAGCAGTTCTCAACTGGGGGTGACTTTTCCCCCAAGTGGACATAGGGCAATATCTAGAGATTTTTTTGATTGTCAAAACTGTAAAGGTGCTATTGGGGTTTAGTGGGTAGAGACCAGGATACTGCTAAGCATCCTACAATATAGCAGATAGCCTCTCATGACATAGTTTTCTGGACCAAAAGGCTTATAGTGCCAGAACAGAGAAACCATGTTCTATCTAGAGTCTAGACCAATGAGATGAGAATCTCCGAGGGTGGGAACTAGTAACCATATATATTTCTAATACTTCTTAAGTGATTCCAATATGCAGTTAAGGTTGAGAACCACTGGTAGATTTGTTGATCAAGACAAGGAGTTGAGATTTAAGAGGTCCAGAAAGATGATTTGGTTTCAGAACACAGGTAGGTTGAGCTGTGGTGTGTGTCCAGTGATTTAACTTGTGGGGAAAAGATGACTGTGGGATAGGGAAATAGATGAGACTAGTTAGAAATCAGAAAATTGTCTGCATTTAAATAAGCAGATCCAGAGACTGCTTATTTAGAGCCAGCATCAGGGAACTAAAGAAAATTAAATCAAGACCAAAATGTCCAGCCATAAGACTTTTCCAGTGATTTATTTCTGCACAACAAACCACTCCAAAACTTAGTGGCTAAGACAATGTCTTATCATCTTACCATCTGTTCTGGGTTGACTAGATTCAACTGGAGTGTTCTTGCTTAGGGTCTCTCTTGAAGGTGTTGCCAGATACTATCTGAGGTCACAGTCTTCTGAAGTCTTGTCTGCACAGCACATCTGAGATGGCTCATTTACGTGGCTGGCAGTTGATGCTGGCTGTTGCTGAGAGCTCAGCTGGCAGCTCATCTGGGATTGTAGACTGGAGTATCTCCCATGACATCCCATGTGCTTTGGGCTTCCCTCAGTTTGGTAGCTAGGTTCCTAGAAGGAGCGTCCCAAGAGCAAGTGCTCCAAGAAGCCAGAGTACGTTTGGACCCTTGTGAATGACAGTCATAGGTATATACACCAGGTCTTCAGGTGCTAAAGACTATTGGTGACTTCCTCAGAACCTTACTTTCTGAGAACTGAAACTTTTATATATTTAAATTCATATACTGTTCAATTTTGTTGACATAAGCTCTAGAAGTACGATTCAGAGATAATTCTATTGGTGTTAGAAATAAAAAACTACTGAGAAAATATCAAGTGTCAACATGTTTTCTCTTTTTATGGTGATTGTAGGGATAATGAGGAAGGGATTTGTTTACTAAGAAAATACATTTAAAAAAAAATGTAAATACCTTGGCCAGAGTGGCTCATTTGGTTGGGCATCATCCTGTGCACCAAAGCGTTGCCGTTAGATTCCCAGTCATGTCAACTTTCTCTCACCTTTGTGATTCTGGGGTTAGGCCTGGCAATAGTAGTATCCCTGGCTTTGCCCACCATTGTTCTGGATCTTGCCAAGTGGCATCAGGCCGTTTTCCACCCTGTGATGTGACCTGTTTATGCTTCTCAATAAAAGAAGAAAGTAACCTTTAAAAAAAATTAAACAAGATTGTTTTTAATGCCCAGGAGTGCTGCTCATTATAAATGACTCATTCATTCATTAAACCAACCATGCAGAAAGATATGGTTGTTAATTCCAATTTGTCTGTAATATATTTGAAATAACATAATAGTTAAAACTATTTTGTTTTTAGATTTATTGATAATTTAGACCCATTTCTCCTTAATGAAAAGTTTTCTTTTTTTAAATTGTAAATCAGTCATCTCTCTCAGATAGTTCATATTGCTTCATTGCTTTGAACAGTAAAACCTGTTACAAATTTGATGGTAATGAAAATGTGTTGTTTAAATTTTCTGAAAAGAGCAAAAAAAAAAAGCTCTTTCTATAAGGTGAAAATCCACTAGAAATCTTGGGGTATTATTTTTTCTTCCTTTTCCTTCTGTTGGTTTTCATGAGACTGTATGAAATTTATTTCTATCAAAGCAACTGACTCCCTGGTCCTTGCTCTCTTCTGTTAACAATATGAGCTCCAAAATTTTAATTAAATAAATGTTTATAATCAAGAAGTATTATTGCTTTTGAGGTAGAACAAATAGATTACTCTTTTACAGTAATTGGTTGACTCTTCACTTAGTTTATGAAAAACATTTTGATACAATTGCAATTAACTAAGTTATTAATAATAAGAAAGGAATAAATGAAGGCCAAATATTACAGGCATGTATTTGGGCAGCTTCACCAGGAAACTAAAGCTTTACAACTCTCCAGGGAGCCACTATATTCCCTATAGATTGCTGGGGGAAGGGACTGGACAGGGAGGAGAAGAGATGCATGCTCAGGAAAGTTGGGTGATGTCAGGAAGGTACTTGTCTGTCAGTCAGACCTGGGAACAGGTCATGGCTGGAATGTGCATGGCCCCTGCCATGGTGTGAAATTTGGGATATTTAATCTTCTAAACAAAGAAGTTTTCCCTCTTGTGATCTTGGTTCCTCTTATAACTCTTATTGCTCAGGATGTGCTCTCCTGTATTAGCCCACATGGCCGATGGACCCCCACACACAATGCACTAATGGACTATAGCTATCCTGAAGCTGAAGTGGACTCAACTGAAAAATGGAACAGAAGCACTGGTTTTGCTTTTAGTTTTACTGAAATTCCAGTTACACTTCTGTAAGGGAAATGGGATTTTGGAAATGCAGAGATGTAAATCCATGCAAATAAAAGTCATTTATTCTCCCATGCAAGTCTCAGGAAATTCTTTTTCTCAAGATATCCTAAGGACTCCACCCCCAGCATCCCGTGGGGAAAGGGACACCACAATTTCTCTAACAACAATTTTACCAGTTCCTTAAGACCGTGTTTCACTTTTCCCACCATACACGCAAGAACCATAATAGTTATGAGGCTGAATAATTCCTACTTCCTTCAGGGATTTTCTTAGAAACAATTTTGCTCTGTGTGATTCACAGTTATAGCACATCAAAGAGGTGTCACTCAAAGAAACCTGGCTTATAAAATTTTGGCCACCTTTGACAGAGACAAATCACAAAAGCTCAACATGTGGACCAAAGAGTGTGGGTGAAAGAGGGAAAGATCTTGTGAAAAGAGCAATTGACAAAGATAGAAAAACTTGCAATCTAGTTTCAACTCTGTCCCCACTTAGTTATAAGTTCTGGGATAAGGATTTGACTTCATAGACCACCCCCAATGCCTCCCAGACTTAAAGTTGTTCAGGGAGGGTAAGACACATCCCTGACTTGCCTACCCTAGATGAGATACTATCCATAGTACTTAAAAGGGGAAAAAGTGCTGTGTAATGCCTGTGTCATGTCCCCTATTACCTCTGCTGTGATTTTCAAGGATCCCTTCCTGGAGTTGCTAGCAGCAGCTCTCCACTTGAAATGAAATGCATGTAAGTCCTTTGTTCATGCAGTTCAGCCATTAAAGGGCTGTTAACAGCTTTGAGACAGTATGTTCTCCAACAGAAACAGAAAGACATGCAGCATCCACTGAGCCTGGAGAGAGCTAATTAATAATAAAATAAGTCTTTACTACATGCAACGTTTCTTCTTAGACTTGAGGCCATGCATGTGGAAATTAATGGTCCCATGAGAGAAGCAGACAGTGATTAGACATAAACTAAAAGAATAAATGACTCTGGGCCCAAACTAATCATTTCATTTCTCCTCTATGCTGCAGCTGCATTATCTACCCTTTGCTATCCATAGATTTATTCTAATACTAAAAGAAGTATTTCTCAAGGTAGTTTCAGTTGTTTGTGTCACTATACAATATCCCCATTCTTCTTATCCAACCCAGAGCATCTTAAGTACTGACAATGTTTTCTCACTCTACATTTGCATTTGGGAAAGGGAAGACCAGTAAATGTATCTTTAACCATAGGGTATTAATCATAAAAGAGAGATAATAAGACACAACTCCTAAGTGGTGATACCTGGCATTTAGTGAGAGCCCAGTAAATAATTTTGTTAATGATTTGTTAAGTAAGTTAATAAAGTAGGACTATGGGAACTGTTAGAAACAAAGAAGAAGATCGGTTATACTTGGTTAGAGATCTTGTGAATTTTGTGTTTTCATTTTCCCCTTTTAAATAAAGTCTTATTGATTACTTTACGCTCCCAACCTTGGACTAAATCATGCCACATTGCTTAAGACTTAGAGGAATTATAGGAAACCAATTATGTGCTAAACACTTGCACCTATATTGGTCTTCCCAATAGCTCTGCAAGGTCAATATTGACAGATTGCTATGCATTCCCATTTTATAGATTAGAAAAATGAAGCCCAGTGAAGTTGATTAATATGCCAAAAAACATATAACAATGAGCAGGAGACCCAGACTTGAACCCACATTTAAGTATAAGACTTGGACTTTTGTAACATCCAATCTATTTTTTTTTACTTTTATTTTCCATAGAGTGCATGCCGAATGCTTCCAAGATCTGTACCAGGAATAACACACCAACATCTCTGCCAAAAGACTTGTATTTGTGCAATAATCATATTTATATTGTTTCCATATAAAAATTTATCTGGTCTAAACATCACTACTAAGAAGATCAGTGATTTGTCACTGGGCCTTGTTAAATTATAGCCCTAGATGTATATGACCAGATATAACATGGCAGACCTATAATGTATCTCAAGTTTTATCTTTCAGTTGGAGATAAAGCTTTGGAAGAATTGTAAGGTAAGTAGTTCAGAGTCATCCATCCATTCATTTAATGAATGTGTAGTGAGCTTCTAATGTGGAAGGCATAGTTCTAGGTGCTGGGAATACACGAGTGAACCAAGTTAAAAAAAAGTTCCTTCTCTCACGAAGCTCACATTGCAGAGGACTTGTAGTAGGGGTTAGCTAATATGCAAATAAATGTGCATGTCAGATGGTGATAAGCACTGTGAAGAAAATTGTAACAGGGAAAGGGGACAGAGGATGATGGATTAGAAAGTGAGATGGTCTGGCACTATCTTCTATTGGGTGGTTAGACAAGACTTCTCTGATGTAGTGACAATTGAAAGAGGTAAAGGAAGGATCGATGGGGACCTCTGAGCATTCCAAGAAAAGAGAACAGTGAGCATGAAGGCTTTGAAGTGGGAACATTTATGGTGCATCAAGTTCCTTCAGGGAGGCCAGGGTAGTCAGAACAGAAGTTAAGGGGAGACAGGTAGGAGATGAGGACAAAGGCAATAGGGTTGGAGGGCAGATCACATGTAACAGTAAACTTAGTGCTTGGTCCCCTGACCCACCCAGCATGTTTTTCCATTTCTTATTTTCAGAATTTTCCCCACTGTCTCTGTTATCTCCAGACATCCAGAAAGAAGCCCTTTACATGTGTGCTGCCCCCTGAAGGCCATACAGTGCAGTGCTTACGTTCAGATTCTGGAATTAGGCTACGTGCGTTTAAATCCTGACTCTTTCATGTATCTTTGGGCAAGTTCCCCAGCCTTTCTATTTTTTACTCTCTTCATCTGAAAAATAAAGATGGTGGTGGGATGCTGCTGCTGCTGCTGCTGATGATATCATCTATATCCTAGGGCTATTTAAGTATCACATGATTTAGTATGTGGAAGGCACTTAGAACAATAAAGCCCGGCACATAGAAAGTGCCACATAAGAGTGGACTGGTCTTATTAACAGAGAGGATAGTGATCTGCTAAAGTAAATCACAGTGTCCAGAATGTCATTCTTCTCAAGATTATTTTCCTTATAAGTGACAGTGTTTCCTGACAATTTTTAATAGTGGAGTCCCAGGCATGAGAACCACTATCTAGGGCAGATTTTTTAAAGAACATATATTTTTATTGATTTCAGAAAGGAAGGGAGAGGGAAAGAGATAAACATCAATGATAAGAGAAAATCATTGATCAGCTGCTTCCTCCATGCCCCCCACTGGGGATCGAGCCCACAACCCAAGCATGTGCCCTTGACCGGAATTGAACTTGGGACCCTTCAGTCCATAGGCCAATGTTCTATCCACTGAGCCAAACCAGCTAGGGCAATTTTTTTTTTTAAAATTAGGAAAGACTTCCCAGCATGCCTTTTACAATACACCATCATAGTTTACTTCTATTTATGAGCAGGCCAATCCTTTCCTCCACCATAATTCTAAAGGGAGTCCCTGCTCCTTAGTTTTTTGCTGTTGTTTTTGTTGACCCAATATGCTTATGACTTTCAGTATCAAAACCTTCAGTTTTATTTTATGTTAGGTTGTAAATGTTATGCATCTAAGAATCCACACTTGCATAAAAAATAGGGCCATCATTCCTCTGTGCACTTGGAAAGGAGAAATTGCTCCAAGCTGCAGGAGAGGTGGTTCATCTTACACATCTGGGAGTGAGAGGCAGTGGAGGATTGTGCTATAAGGGGAGGACCATTGTAGCATATGCTCATGAATAATGAATCTGACATTATAGCTATGCAAATGGAACACAGCAAGCTCTAAGCTAAAACTTGGTCTCATCATTTATTCACGGCCTCTTGTGTTCAGCACCTGGATAGTGCTCAGGATGGCAAGGGAACAAAGCAATCTGCTTGCTGTACTTGGGGTAGAGAAGGTCTGTGTGAGGAAGCCAGATATTTGAGATGGTGTGATTTCCATTCCAAGCTCTGAAGGTAAATGAAGGTGAACAAAATCCTTGAGGAAATGCATGCCCTGTTGCCTAAAGAGTGGACAAATGTGAAAGCTTATTAAGGCACAAAGTGACAATAATTGCTGATGCTTAGGGTAATGGACAGAGACAAGTTAGAGCCTGAATGTAATCCAACACATTTTGTGATCTTTGCATTTTAATATTTAAATTTGCATGGAATAGACATCAAGATCAATTTAATTTCTCTGGGGGGAAGTTCTACATTTTTCTTGCAGTAAACAATGTATTTTTCAAATTCAAACATCAATAAAATACTGCAATTATGGAGAGATGAGGAATTTGGATCACAAAGGTGTCTGGATTTGTTTACTCATTGTACACAGGGACTATCCTTCATTTCTACCCCTTCACTAAGGAAGGATTGCCCCTGGGGAATTCCTAATGATGGAGGGACTCTTATTTCTATGCTTGATTAGGATTCCAGTGTAAATCCACAGCCTGAGAAAGAACCTGGGCCCAGTAACTGTCCACCCAAACAGCTGCAGAAAATGAGGCGATGCGGGCTTGTTTTTACAAGCTCTGCGGAGGAAGATTTCATATTTCCCTTAGGTTACACAGTTATTTCCTAACACTGACAGTTAGGAGAGTCTTCCTTGTATTGCAGACAAATCTGAATTGATCTCAATATAATAATATGAGAAAAATCCCTGTCAGCACTGAAAAATAGGAAACATTGTCACCCACATGCCAAAGGCTATGAGAAATTTCTGCAAGATGAGGCTGAATTGAGCAAAAAATGGAACAGCCTGTGAGTCACCCTGCACATTAGAATTGCCTGGAGAATAATGAAAAGCCCAGATGTCTGAGCCTCGCTCCCTGGTTGTTTGGTTGCAGTGGGTCTGGTTGAAGCCCAGGCATCGGTGTTTGAAACGCTCTTTAGGTGATCCGGTGCCCTCCCTGAAGCTGGCTGGTGGGCAGTGGCTCAGAGCAGGAGGGGCTGGTGCTGGAGGGAGGGACAGGCTGAGGGGCAGAGAGTGAAAGAGATTTGTTGGTGCACAAAGGGCTCATGTCACCCTGAGCGGGGAACTCCCCAGTGGTGCCCAATCTCTGCAGCTTCACTCAGTGTGGACAGCAGCACCCTCCCCTCCCACCTTTAGGCACAGAATTCGAGGAAGCTATTCTTCCTCGAATGGAAGGCTTGCAGGTGATGGGAAATGGCACAGGAAGGTGTGTCAGCCCCACTCAGGCAGTGGTAGGGACCAGGGAGGGTGTCCTGAGGAAGCAGGTGCATCTCCCCAGGCCTGGCACCGGACTTGTGGCTGCACCAAACTGAGGAAAGTTGCCAGAGGCCCTGCTCCTTCTAGCTCCCTTTGTGATGCTGGATCATGAAAAAGGCAATTGGGGCTTAATCTAAAGATTCAACAAGAAGTCTATCTTGAGCAAACAAGCAGAACTTAAAGAGATCCATGAAAGAGACACAAACCCCTTGCATTTAAACAAGCAGAATGTGGTGAGGGCCAATTAGAAAGCCACTCCGTGTAAGCCCACTATATTGGTTACTCCCCTTAGCCCCTGGTGAGCTATCTGCCAGGTCCAGTCACAAAGCCATCTCATTTCAGTACTGGGTAACAGTTTAAATCCTATACAATAAAGAGGTAATATGCAAGTTGACCCTCACACTCTTGCATGAGATGGCCTCCTCCATGTGGTCAAAGATGGCTGCCACAGATGGCCGGCAGGGGAGGGTAATTGTGGGTGATCAGACCAGCAGGGGAGGATAGTTGGGGATGACCAGGCCTTCAGGGGAGGGCAGTTGGGGGCAATCAGGCTGGCAGGGGAGTGGTTAGGGTGTGATCAGGCTGGCAGGCAGGTGAGTGGTTGGGAGCCAGCAGTCCCAGATTGTGAGAGGACATCCCCTGAGGGGTCCCAGATTGGAGAGGGTGCAGGCTGGGCTGAGGGACACCCCCCACCCCCAGTGCACAAATTTTGTGCACCGGGTCTCTAGTTTTAATATAAAGCTTTTCCTTTCCCTTCTCTCTGCTCTGCTTGCTGCTCAGACCCGGCACCCAGACCAGGAGGCAGGGGCAGGATAGGGCATTCTTGGCTAGTGCCCTCATTATCTGGTGCTCTCCTGGCTTGGCAGACATTCAAGATCGAGACACACCTGAGTAGTTTCTCAGAAACGTCTCCCTGAAACACTACTGCATTTCTCTGGATGAGGTTGCAGCTGCTCCCTCACTACCTGCTCATATCTCCTCCCTGTCTACATCTCTTCAAGAGATCTCCCTAACGCCACACTCATTGAGGAGGGGGCTTCTCACAGTACACTCATACCTTGATCTAGAAAAATCCTCACTCTTCAGCCACTACAATTCAACCCTTTTATACCTTTTAGGTGGGCGGGGGTCTAAGATTTGAAAATCATTTCACAGACACCAGTTTACAGATACTTCCTGATAAGACCAAGTAGTGGAACAGTACCCTGGTTTGGATGGTGGAGGCTGGCTTCGCAGGTGTGTGGCCTTTGCAGCAGCAGCACAGGGTCCCTCCCTCAGAAGGGCCCTGTAGTTGGATTAATATGTTGCTGTCATCATCTTGAACTTAATAATTTTTGAACAAGGGGCCCGGCATTTACACTTTAGATTGGGTCCAGAAAATTATATAGCTAGTCCTGGTTGCTCCTTTGAAACTGAGAAAGCTTCTCATTTGTAGATCTTAATTACACCCATTTCTGAAGATTTCAGGCCTGTGTAGTAGAATTCTCATTTTTTGAATATGGATAAACCAGGAAAAATCCACACACCTCACTGTGGGGCCTGTGAAAAGTCTTTGACTCATAAAAGAAGGACAGAACTCACAGGAGGCAAGGGAAGGACATACTTGAAAAAAGATTTACCGTAGGAAACAAAAGTAATTTACAGCAGCATCTGCTTGTTCTTTCAATAAAATTCCATTACGCCTGGATTCCATGAAACAAGAGATTAAAGATGAGATAAGACAATAAATATCAAAAGTAAGCTTGCTTATAGGAAGGGGGGGAAAAAAGCCAGACAGAAATAAGAATAATGGATTTGAAATAAAAAATGAGTTGGCAGAATCCTGTAGTGGGTTAGGAATAGCCCAGTAGACCCTGTGGATAATTGCATCAGTAATACGGAGAACTCGCCCGAGAGAGTCTCCAAATGCTGAAAAGAGCAATGAGATGGAAATGACTAGAGAGAAGAAAGATATCAAAGAGAGGCAATGGAGGAGAAGCACACAGGTCAGTGGAGTTTCTCCAGGAGCTAAAGGAACAAATGGGTCGGAAGCGATGTTTACAGACAGCCAGAGATTGCCTACTTACCTCCCGAGGGGACAGGCAGATGAGAGTTTGAGGATGGTTGAGAGAGGAGGGAATCTTCCATCATTGTGCTTTAGAGAACTAGTTGTCACACACTTCTGTGATGGCACCTGCATTATTGTAGAGCAATGGACCTTGATGTAGGGAACAGGGCATTTGGACCCCTCACTTGGGTATTAGAAATGCTGTAAATATGCCATTTGAATCTAGCAAGAAAGGATCAGTAGATCTGGCTTGAAAAGAAGTTTTGTCACAATAAAGATATTCTAGACTCTATTTGAGGTCGCATATAGTAGGTAATCAAAGCATTTTCAAATTTCCGAATGCAGATTTTACAATCAATGATTTATTTCATAAAATGGTACAGCTGTTATAGAAGCCTATCAGAAATCTAAACAGAAAAACAGACCTAATTTCTGAATAGAAGTAGTGATCTCAGAACCATTTATTCCCCTGGTTAAAAAAAAAAGGGGGGGGGGTAGGGGGATTTCAACTAACTAAGCGGTAAAAATGACTATAGGGCATTTTACTGGGCCAAAGTCATAGTGTATGAGAGGATGATAATGCACTTAATGAGTCATAGTATGCTCTAATTAAGGGGTTGAGAAGTGATACACACTCAGCACTACTATTTTCCTGCTTATGGCAGACATTGCTGGTCTGTTATAATAGTTCTACTTGCTAAACTTAGACATAGCCTCAGAAACCTTTCAACACAGCAGGCTGAGCAGCCTGTGTAACCCATCAGAGCTGGTATTTAAGATGTCACTCCTAATCCAGTTCAGCTCTCTAATTTTTCAAGTAAGGTTACTGAATCTCAGAAGAATAAAGTGATGGAAAGGCCACACGACTGTTTGAAAGAAGAGCCAGGACTCTAACCTGGGTGTTTGATTTTCTGATCAAATAACCTACGCTATCCTATTAGAATTCAAACTTGGGATATAAATGCATGGACTCTAAGATTATAGCACAAAACGAATTTTGATGTGTATATGTGTTATCACCCTGTGACATAACTTTGATGTGTCTATATCACTGTGATAACTTTAAGGTGTGTGTGTGTGTGTGTGTGTAGTGTGTGTGCATGAGTATGTATGTTATCACTATGTGATATGCTGGTGTGTGTGTTTGTATGTTATAACTATGGATCAAAAGTTCTCTCCCAGATCCCAGACCCTAGCCCTAGAATTTACATATTCTTTCAAACTCAGATTTCTTCCATTTGAGTGAACGTGCTTTCATTCTAAAACAAACAACTAAAAAAAAAGGAAAAAAAAAGGCTTCAAACCCTCTCATGAACTATGTCTTCTTTGAGTCGCTGTCCTGCTCCAGCCTTCCCTCGAATAATGCTTCTTTGAACTGAATAGATTCACTTCCTCTATTTCTAAATTTTCACTATTCTTTAGTTTCCTGTAATTTGACTTCTGACCCCAATATTCTATTGAGACAGCTATTGAACAGGCCCCTGATGACCTGACAACCTGATCTAATGGACTTCTGCTATTACTATTTGGTGGATCCTGCATTTGATGATGTTAACCAGCCCTAGGCCTTGAAGCCCTTCTTCATTCCTTATCAATATTTTCTCTTGATTGTGCCTGTACCTCACTTCATTCCAGTTACCTTTCCTCTCCTCCTCAGCCTTGGTCTTTGTTCATAGACCAAGGGCAGTATTATCTACCCTCATGATTATAATGTCCACCTGTGTTGGGATGACTCTCAAATCTATCTTGAGCTGTGACTTCTCCTGAGTTTTAGATTCATGTATTCAAGACTTTGCTGCAACAGTGAAACTGGTTATTCTCTAGGCACTTGCTAACAATCATGTCCCAAAGCGAACTGCTCATCTTTCTCTCCAAGCCCAAGACCCAGAACACTAACTTTGGTGTGTGTGTGTATGTGTGTGTGTATGGTCTTTTTTTTTTTTTTATAGCACAGTCATCTATCTTTTTACCTGAGCTAAAATCCAGAGAATCGGCCTGTATTCCTCTCTCTGCACATCTCCTCACTCTCAATCTCCAAGTTCTGTTGACTAAATTTCTTAAAAATTTCTTGAAGTACTCCAAGTTCAGGTCTCTATCATCTGTTGCCAGAATGATGTAAGAAGCTGCTAACTGGTCCTGTGTCTGGTACTGCTGATCCTAAATCTTCCCTTCACTTCGCTTCCATTGTGGTCCCTCCCAAATTAAATCTTTCTTTGTTATTTTATGATATCAGCTCCCTTTGCCGTCAGGATAAATTTCATGCACCTTAAGGTGACTTCTATGCCTTCGCATTACATTTCTTCACTATTTCCCTCATTATTTTCTGCTTTCACACTGTGTGCTTACCATACCACCAGCAGCCCACTTCCTGGCACACATACATCCATTTTCACATATCTTCCTCCTATAGCCTTTCTCTCAGATATATTTCTCTGCTTTGTAATTCACTGAGTTCCAAATATGTTATATGTGATAGTCTGAACATAAATGCCTGCCTGAGACCCTGGACACTCTTTGTGGTGACAAGCCCACAACCCCCTAAACTGCCTGACATTCCCCCTATTGATGGGAAAGCAGGTGAGTTGCAAGATAACTACTTAGATTGAACCATTGGCTAACTAGACCCTAAGTTCCCCAATTTCCCCCCTTAGGGAAGCCCAGAGTGCAGAGTGTGAGTCTGGAGGAGAGAGGGTAAGGGTATTGAATGGAGGGCTCTGGCTTTGGGAGAAGTTATGGCAGTCCAAGTCCCAGGCTCAACATGAGCAGTGGAACCCTGAGTAGCTGTTTGGCGGTGTCTTAGTAAATTACACATCCTATGAATTCCCAAATCTACTTTCTCTGATTCATTTCCTCCAGGCACCCATGGCAGGGCAGTAGCTTTGGACAGTGAGGAATTTTTAAAATGCAGTGTTAGGAGCTAAGAAATTGGATCCTGCCACAAGCAGCAGGGATATGCTGGAAGAGCTTGGTTGAGGCTTCTAATGTTCTGAAGTCTTTTCCATCTTTCCTGGAAAAAGCCACCTGGCCAACTCTAAACAGAGCTTTGAAACTTCTCTGCTCGGAGTATGGTCCACAACACCTCGGGACCTTGTAAGAAACACAGAGTCTCAGGCCCCATCCCAGACCTAAGTCAGAATCGGCATGTTAACAACATCCCCAGGTGATTTGGTTGACACTCAATAGAGTAGAATTGCTTTATAAACACACGGAATAAATCAGTTCCTCCAGCAGGCTTTGAAGATCCAGGTTGTTCACACTGTCTCCCATTTAAGCTCCCTATATCATCTTGTTGGCAATTAAAAAACCTTTTTATTTTCTTTCTTAACCCATACTATTTGGACATAACCCATTTACTAGCCACCACTCCCCTTGAACCATTTCTGCTTAATAGAAATATAATGCAAGCCTTAAATGCAAATTAAATATGTAATTTAAAATATTTTGGCAGCCACATTTTAAAAAGTGTAAGGAAATAGATGATATTAATTTTAATCATATATTTCATTTAACCCAAAATATCCAAAATATTATCATGTCAAAATGTAGTCAATATAGAAAATTATTGGGGCAATTTACATTCTTTTCTCATATTAAGTCTTCAAAATCCAGTGTATATTTTACACTTACTACACATCTTAGTTTGGATGATCACCTTTCTAGGAGCTCAATAGCTTCCTGTGAACGTGTAGACACTGTAGATCTAGATTCTAAGGTCCTTTATCTGTGGAATTATATTGTTGAACACAGTTGCCTGGTATGTAACATGCACTCTGTGTGCTTACCACACAGAATGAATTAATTCATTCAATCGTATATTCATTAAACAAATACTGAGTGCTGACTAATGTCAGACTCAGCTCTAGGCACAGGGAATAAAAAAAATTCCTTGTCCTTATAGAACTTACTGTCTAGGGTAAGAAAGGCCATTAACACACACATGCAAATAAATTTATTATATGTTGAGTAGCAAGCTGCTTTGAGGAAGTAATACTAGAGCAGAGATTTGAATGCAAGAAGGAGCGAGCCTCAGAGATACCTGGGGAGGGGGGAAGGAAGCATTCCTGTCAGAGGGTACAACAGAAGCAAAGGTCCTGGGGAGGGTGTGTACTTGGCAAATTTGAGGAAGACAAATGAGGGTAGTGGCTGCAGTAAAGTCCAGAGGAGAGAAGGGCCAAGAAATGAGGGAAACTAAGGACACAGGGGCCAGATTATGTTGTCATGGAAAGAATTTTGGATTCATACAATGTGTGATGGAAGTCACTAGAGCAGTGATTCTCAACCTCTCTAATGCCGCGACCCTTTAATACAGTTCCTCATGTTGTGGTGACCCCCAACCATAAAATTATTTTCGTTGCTACTTCATAACTGTAATTTTGCTACTGTTATGAATCGTAATGTAAATATCTGTGTTTTCCGATGGTCTTAGGCGACCATGCTAGCGGTTCTCAACCTGTGGGTAGCAAAATTACAGTTATGAAGTAGCAATGAAAATAATTTTATGATTGGGAGTCACCACAACATGAGGAACTGTATTAAAGGATGGCGGCATTAGAAAGGTTGAGAACCACTGCACTAGAGCAGTGGTCGGCAAACCGCGGCTTGCGAGCCACATGCGGCTCTTTGGCCCCTTGAGTGTGGCTCTTCCACAAAATACCACGGCCTGGGCGAGTCTATTTTGAAGAAGTGGCATTAGAAGAAGTTTAAGTTTAAAAAATTTGACTCTCAAAAGAAATTTCAGTCGTTGTACTGTTATATTTGGATCTGTTGACTAATGAGTTTGCTGACCACTGCACTAGAGGACTCTTGAGCAGGGTTGTGACATGAACTAGTATTGGTTGGAAAAGGATCACCCTGGCTTTTGAGGGAGAATGGATCATGAAGGATTGAAGCAGGAACACACGTTGAATTGAACCTGCGTCAGAATGTCTGAAGTCACTCTCTTTACCCAGGTCCACTGAAGCTTGTCTCTGGCTGCCCAGGGGATTTGCTTCAGGTGGGTGTGATGTGTGCCACTTTCTGGGATGCCTTTCATATCGCTCATGCCCACAGCGTGCCCTTTCAGAGAGCTGTGTCTGAGCTGTGTGTTTACCAACTCCTCAAACTTCTGCCTCATTGTGCTTGTTGACTGACAAGCCACACTGTATAATTTATGTCTCTGAGTCCTACTGTCACTCATTTTCCATCCTTTTAAAATTAAAAACAAGTACATATACATACATACACACATACACACACAATCTATACTATTTTATAAGGCTTCCCTGCTCAGCCAAGTGTCTGTTTGACAGCCTCGGTGCATGTCCCAGTACCAGAAGCCTGGTTGGTGTTAGCAAGACCCCTTGGGGGCTGATTAAAGTCTCTGCCTCATGTCACCTGCCTAAAACAGAAGCCTAGTCCCTTCTGTCACCAGGCAAAACCCTTCCAGCACTCAACATGAGGTGCAGGGTTTCATCCTTTGGAATAAAATGTAAAACCGCAGCTCCTGTAAGGTGCTTGGAAGTTAGCCTGGTTGTCAAATTGGATCTAACGTCAATTGTGGCAAAATTGTGAAGTCAGTAAAGTTTGTTTTGGGTGCCCCCAGATTACTTTTGCTACTGCTGCTACTACACCTATAATACAAGCTACCACCACCACCACAATTACAACAGCTAAGTTTTCCCTAGGCCAGGTGCTGTCAATTCGTGGTCTCATTTAATCCTCTCCATTTTATGAGCTGTACTATTATAATCCCCATTTTCCAGAGCGGAGAATTGAGACTCAGAGAAATCATGTGCCCAGGTAGCTGGAATACTTGAGATTCAAACTTAGGTTGGCTTTCCTGAGTCTGCAGTCCCAACCATTATGCTATGCTGTATCCAAGACTTCCTTTTTCCAGTTTTGCCCATTTATTCACTCACTCATTCCACTATATCCTTCACTTTCTCATGGTCTTTCTGTTCCTGATCTACAGGAAGTTAGCAAAGGACAAAAATGTTCTCACTGGTGAGAGTGCTGGAAGTCAAAGAAGAATATCTATCAAGGGCCTACCATGTTGTTATCATAGAGCTTTTTTCTTGTTAACCTTAGAATTGTCGTTTTGTAGGTAAGCTACCGTAGAAACAGACTCTGAGATGAAGATTCATGTGGAAGGGATGCTAGAAAATATTCCCAGGTGGGAGGGGAAATTGGGACAGAGAAGGCAGGAGATCAAACAAAGGTGCTTAGCTTTGGCTCAGAAACACAGGATGCTCTTAAATCTTGATAAGAATTCTCTTGGTCTTAATGAGAAGCTCTGGGTCTTAATTCAGAGCTGTCTTCAAGGGGGCGAGGTGGCTGCAGCATTTATACCCCTGTGCCATCAGTCACTGCCAAAGGTTGGGAGCATCCTCAGGCTCTCTGGGCTCTGTCAGCCTGAGGACAGCTTTGACAGGCCTTTGAGAAGGAAGACATCATAGGCCCATCTGCACAAACATGGAAGGGGATCAGAGGGGAAATGGGCTGAGTGAGTTCTGACAGCATGGTCCAGAGACTAATGAGAGGATGTGAATTTCTCCACAGTGGCTGGACTGCAATGAAAACCAGGGCCTGAATCACTTCTAAGCCTGGGTCTTTGTCTTAACAGGTAATGCTGAGTTGTCCTGGGCAGTGTTTGTGGGTGACATAGGGACTTTTCCAGGGCCCCTGAAGTCATCATCCCAGATAGGTGCTTTTATCTACTTGTAAAACCAGTTATGCCAGTGAGACTGGGGAACAATTCTGTTTTGGGGTTCTTAGGGAAGTTTATTGTTTTCATTCCTTCTTTATTTATTTAATTAATTAATTATATATTTTGATTTTAATGGTTTTATTGGGGTATAATTCATATCCCATGCAATTCATCCATTTAAAGTGTACAATTCAACGACTTAATATATTCACAGTTTTGTAACCCCCAGCAGTATTTAATTTTAGAATATTTTCATTGTCTTCAAAAGAATCTTCCTACTCATTTAGCAGTCACTTTCTATTTATCTTCTCTCATACCTTGGAAAACTATAGTTTACTTTCTGTTGGTGTACATATGCCCATTCTGGACATCCTATCTAATAAAAGAGTAATATGCAAATTAACCACCACTCTGCTACACCCACAAGCCATGCCCACCAGCAAATCAGGAGCGAGTATGCAAATTAACCCAACCAAGATGGCTGTGGCCATGGAGAGAGCAGGAAGCTTGGGTTTTCCCGGCAATGGAGGAAGCCAAGCTTTCGGCACACTCTGGCTGGCCTAGGCCTCCACTCAAGGCTACAAAGTTTCAATTATAGAAGATAAATAAATCCCAGATATACCAGGGGCTCCTCTTGGGTTGCCGAAGGGCGTGGCCAGCCTGCAAACCACCACAGGCCCCTCTCCCAGGCTGCCCCACATCCTAAGGGAACCCTCACCCTGATCCAGGATACCCTTCAGGGCAAACCAGCTGGCCCCCACCCATGCACCAGACCTCTATCCTATCTAATCCTCCTCTCTAATAAAAGAGTAATATGCAAATTGACAGTCACTCCAACACACAAGATGGCTGCCCCCATGTGGACACAAGATGGCCACCACAACATGGCCAGCAGGGGAGGGCAGTTGGGAGGGACCAGGTTTTCAAGGGAGGGCAGTTGTGGGCAATCAGGCCATCAGGGGAGGGCAGTTGGGAGGATCTAGGCCTGCAAGGGAGGGCAGTTGGGGGCAATCAAGCCTGCAGGGGAGGGCAGTTAGGGGTGACCAGGCCTGGAGGGGAGGGCAGTTAGGGGCAAACAGGCTGGCAGAGGAGCAGTTAGGCATCAATCAGGCTGCCAGGGGAGCTGGTTAGGGGGTGATCAGGCTGGCAGGCATAAGTGGTTAGGGGCAATCAGGAAGGCAAGCAGACTGCTGGGAGCCAGCAGTCCTGGATTGTGAGAGGGATGTCCGACTGCCCATTTGGATCGGGCCTAAACGGGCAGTCGGACATCCCTCGAGGGGTCCCAGATTGGAGAGGGTGCAGGCTGGGCTGAGGGACACACAACTCCTGTGCATGAATTTCGTGCACCAGGCCTCTAGTTTCATTTAAATAGAAGATAAAATATGTGGCCTTTTGTGTAGGGCTTGTTTTACTTAGCATAATATATTTAAGGTTCATCCATATTGTAGCATGCATTAGTACTTCACATGTTTTTATGGCTGAATAATATTACATTGTAAGAATATAGCAAGTTTTATTTATCCATTCATCAGTTGATGGGCATTTGGGTTGTTTACACTTCTGTTATTATGCTATGAACATTTTTGTGTCAGTTTTTGTGTGGCATTGCTTTTATTTCTCTTGTAGAATAGACTTTCTGGTGCATATGCTAATCTCATGTACAGCTTTTTGAGAACTGCCAAAAAGTTTCCCGAAGCAACTGCACCATTTTCCATTCCAACCAGAAACATGTGAGGGTGCTGATTTCTCTACATCATTGCAAACACTTGTTATTGTGTGTTTTTTTTTATTATAGGCATCCTAGTGGGTGTGAAGTGGTATCTCATTGTGGTTTTGATTTGCATTTCCCCTTAAGAATGGCATGTTGAGCTTCTTCTCATGCATTTATTGGACACTTTTAAATCTTTGGATAAATGTCTATTTAGTTCCTTTGCCAATTTTTAATTGGATTATTTGTTTTTATATTGTTGCATTTTCATAGCCATATATTCTGGATACTAGGAAGCTTATCAGATACATCACTTGCAAATGTTTCCTCCCATTCTTTGCATTGCCTTTTCACTGTCTTGATTTTTTCCTTTGAAGCACAAAGTTTTTAATTTTCATGAAGTCCAATATATCTACTTTTTTTCTTTGCTTGCTTGTGCTTTGGGTGTCATATCTAATAAACAACTGCCTAATGCAAGGTCACAAAAAGGTATACTTAATATTTTCTTCTAAGATTTTTCTTTTTTTGTTTTGCTTGTTTTGTTAATCCTCACCTGAGGATATTTTTCCATTGATTTTTTAAAGAGAGTGGAAAGGAGGAAAAGAGACAGAGAGAAACAGTGATGTGAGAGAGACACATTGATTGGTTGCCTCCTACATGTGCCCCTACCAGGGCCGGGGAGGTACGTGCTCTTGATCGGAGTCAAACCTCCGACTCTTCAGTCTGTGGGCTGACACTCTATCCACTGAGCCAAACCAGCTTGGGCCTAAGAGTTTTATAGTTTTATCTCCTGCATCTAGGTGTTTGATGCCTTTTGAGTTAGTTTTTGCATATGGTGTAAGGCAAGGGACTAGCTTCATATTTTCATGTGGATGTTCAGTTCACAGTCAGACTTTCTTGTTCCAGGCACTACTACTCCCTTTTCTCCTTCTTCCTACCTGGATTACAGAGGCGATGGTTAGTGATGCAGCAGCCAGCTTCTGACTATGAGGGAGAAACCTACATAACTTTGGAAATTCTGGCACTGAATGGTTGACTGGACTTATTATGCAAAAAAATCCCTCCCAGAATAAAAACCAGAAAACTCACCCCACCAATTAAGCCCCCAAACCATAATTATTTAAAAGTTTTTTGTTATCCTGTATCCAGAAGCACTGCTCTCTGACTCATAACTTTTCTCTTCTCCCCTGGAGTGGATATTTCATGTACTGGTTTATGTTCCTCCTCAGAGAGACTCCACTCTGCCACCCTGCAGAAACTGTATCATCCAGTTAGTCTTTTGTTGGTCACTATAATTTAGTCTGTCTACGTATCTATCTACCTATTTAAAAAAATATTTTTATTGATTTCAGAGAGGAAGGGAGAGGAAGAGAGAGAGATAGAAGCATCAATGATGAAAGAGAATCATTGACTGGCTGCTTCCTGCATGACCCACACTGGGGGTTGAGCCCACAACCTGGGTGTGTGCCCTTGACTGAAATCGAACCTGGGACCTTTCAGTCCACAGGCTGACACTCTATCCACTGAGCCAACCGGCTAGGGCTATGTACCTATTTTTGCATTGATATATGTATTTATCCATCTATCATTCCATTTCTGTTTCCATCCATCCATCCATCCATCCATCCATCCATCCATCCATCCATCCACCCGCCCACCTACCCACCCATTTATCTTAACAGTAATTGCTAAATTATATCATTGCAACCAATAACTACCATATCAGTGACTTTGCCAATAGAAATGTGTTCTTTGATTATAATAAACTGCAGATGTTTTTTGTGGGGGGCTTTGTTTTCATGTTGTTGCCACTTAAAAATCTACACAGGTTGTTGGAGCCTCCACCACCTGGTCACTGCAGTAAGTTGAAGAGAGCACTGAAGGGTGATGCACAGGAAATTAAAAGCTCCGATGTAGAAGTGATGCCTACCCCTTTTGCTTGTAACCCATCACTAGACTATATAAACAGACTATTCAAATCTAAACCTAAGGGGCAGGGAAGTGTTTTCTTGCGCCCTGAAGGGGACAAACAGGACACAGTAGTAAACAGCACAAGTATCTAACACTCCCCCTCCCCGCCTCTCTGAATCCCCTTCTTGTTTTCTTCATCTTCCTCCTATTCCTTCTCTTTGTCTCTTTTCTTTTTCTTTTTCTGTATCTATCTTTATCTTTCTAAGCTTAATTTAATTTGTCATTTAATTTAATAAAGTTAAAAAACCCTCGTATGGTAAAATATGTGACCAGTAGATTGGAGATTTCTCCTTATTATCATATAGCCAAATGTCTGTGAATCTAAGTTCTTTTGTGTTTTTATCCACCAGTAGTATAAAAACAGAAAACTTGACAACCAGTTGTATTAGTTTTCTACAACTGTTGCAACAAATCGCCCTAAATTTTGGTGGATTATAACAACCATTTATTCTCATCCAGTTCTGGAGGTCAAAGTGAAATTAGGCTTCACTTTAGTTGGAGGCTCGAGTGAAGAATCTGTTTATTTCCTTCCTCAGTTTTCAGATCTGACTTCCTTGTGTTCTTTGCCTGTGGCCTTTTTCTCTATTTTTAAAGCCAGCAGTGTAGCATGGTCAGGTCTCTCTCTGTTTCTTTGTTACATTACTTTATCCTCTTTTGTCTTTTTAATCAAATCTCCCTGGCCCTCTCTTCTAAGGACACGTGTGATTGCATTTGCAGCCCACCTGGATGAGCCAGGATAATTTCCACATCTCAGGACCCTTAACTTAATCACATCTGCAAAGTCACTTTTTTCCGATATAAGGCAACATTCACAGGTACCAGAAATTGGGACCTGGATATTTTTAGGAATTGTTACTGAACTCATCATACTAGTTACATGAAAAATAGCGAAACTGCATCTCTAATGTTGGATACAAAAAAATAAGGATAATCTTTATTGAGTCATCTCTGTACCAAATATTCGCAGTAGTTACCCGAGCAGAACTTACAAGAAAAGAAATGGGATCCCAAATTGCACAATAATTAGTAATTGCGGATCATTTTCTACTGTGGCTCTTACATATATATTTTTTTAATGCTGATTTGGAATTAGCTGCACCCAGAGATTACATTTTATAGTCAGAATCTAAATGCATTTTGTTTTATAAGTATAGTGTTTGGATCTGCTTTATTTAGCAGGAAATTTATTGCTGATACCTCCAAAATGAAACTCACTGGAAACATTTGTACATATGGGTCTATGAATTATGATTTTCCCCTTATAAGATACTTGCTAGTCAGAAAGGCAAAATCTCTTCTTTCTCTCTTCCCCCACTCCTTTGGGAGGGCACAGTGAATCTCATTCTTTGGCGTGAGAAAACCTGTCTCATGCTCAAGCAAGCTGATACACACACCCCACATGAAACTAGATGCTCCCAAATGTCATGCACATCTAAAAAGATAAAGCCTAAATTGAATATTAATGAGTAATGAACATTGAAAACAAAATTGCCTGTTGGAAATGTGCTCATGAGTTATGAGAACAAGTCTTCTCTCCCCACCTCTTGTTGAAAAGAGCTGTCTATAAGGTTGGTTAAGTGAGCCCTGGGATCCTGATGTATTTCCCCAGGATTACTGCAGACTCCTGAGCAAATAATTTGTTCTGTATTGCTGAGTTCTTAAGAAATAAAATTACTCACCCTCAAAAAAAGACTTTTGAGGACTCCAGGGTAATTTCTGCCTTTCACCCCCATCTTTTGGCTGTTGGACTCTTACAGGGCTAATGCAATAATTCCTTGGCACTTGTCTCTCGAAGCTGCTGACAGGGTGAACTTTTCCTTGGGCCTGTGGTGCCTGGCTGACAGGTGGACTGTAACTACTTTCACATTTTTATTCATTACAGGAACCGAAGCGGGAATACTTCAATGTCTCCTGTGGCTTCCGTTGACTCTTTGAGGTGATCCGAACCTGATCTCATCAAAATTAATGGCTTATGATCGTTCACACTATTACTGTTAATGGGGTTGAGCAAGCCTTATCCCCTGCAGATAAGGTGTTTCTTTGGGACTTACCATAGAGCAATTTGGGTAGGTGGGTGATCAAGATTGGTAGGAATTTGGAGCACTTAACAAAGATAGTTTGCAAAATGAATACTGTGAGCATCGGCAGCAAATTGCTGTTATTGGTTAAGCATGTGGTGGTAAAAAGAGCAATGATGTTTAAGAATATGTTTAAGCCCTAACCAGTTTGGCTCAGTGGATAGAGCATTGGCCTGTGGACTGAAGGGTCCCAGGTTCGATTCCGGTCAAGGGCATGTAACTTGGTTGCGGGCACATCCCCAGTAGGGGATGTGCAGGGGCAGCTGATCGATGTTTCTCTCTTATTGATGTTTCTAACACTCTATCCCTCTCCCTTCCTCTCTGTAAAAAAATCAATAAAATATATTTAAAAATATATTTAAAATATGTGCTGATGTTAACAAAAGAAAAAGTAGACTTTAGACTGTAATGTAAATGATATTTTTGGGGGGTTAATCCTCACCTGAGGATATTTTTTCATTGATTTTTAGGGAGAGTTGAGGAGAGAGGAAAAGACAGAGAGAAACATCAATGGGAGAGAAACACATCAATTGGTTGCCTCTTGCACGTGCTCAGAACAGGGCCCAGGCTGAGGAGGAGCTTACAACCAAGGAATCAAACCTTGGACCCTTTGGTCTGCAGGCCGATGCTCTATCCACTGGGCTAAACCAGCTAGGGCAAGGAGTTTTTTGTTTTTAGTAAAGGATTTGTCAAGGCTGTCCGTTTGGCTCTTTCAGCATGTGATGCCCCTCTGCCCCCTCCCAGAAGAACAGAAGAGTTTAAAACACAAGACTTAACTTTGTTTGGCTTAATTTACTTCCATTGTCCATTCTTCTCACATAGCCAGTGAGGTCACAGAGCTTTGTCAAGGCTGTATGAGTCAACCTCGGACTGAACAGGTTAAGGCTGGGATAAGGCTGAGTCCTGGGGCAAGCAGAGGCACATTTAGTGTGAGGAACAAAAGTGGAACTGGAAGCTAATTAAGGTCACACGTGATATTGATATTGCAGAAAACATCAAAGTGGTTATCAATGGTCACATGTAACATGGATATTGCAGAAAATATCAAAATGGTACATCAACCTTGATAAAGAAGGAAATCCTGCCATTTGTGACAACATGGATGAACCTTGAGGACATTATTCTAAGTGTTGGACAGAAAAAGACAAAAGCTAAAAAAATAAAATAAAAAATAAATAAAAATAACACTGTATGATAACATATAGGGGGAAATCTAAAAATGTCAAACTCATAAAAACAGAGAGTAGAAGGTGGTTAGCAGGGTCTGGCGGTGAGGAAATTGGGGAGATATTTTTTAAGGACACAAATTTATAACTAGTTGATAAATACGTTCTGAATATCTAATGCACAATATAGTGATTCTAGTCAACAAGCCTGTATTATGGACTTCAAGGTTGCTAAAAGACAAGATCTTAATTTTTCTTACCTCATAAAAGAAATGATAATTGTATGAGATGATAAAGGTATTAGCTAACAGTATGGTGGTAATCATTAGCAATATATAGTCATTTCAAACCAACACATGGTGCATCTTAAATGTACACAATGCTATTTGTCAATTATATTGCAATAAAAGGAAAGGTGTCAGTCTCTTTATTGCACACACATTTAAAGATTATTGCAACAGGTAATTACAAACTGAGGAGTTCTATAAAAACAAACACTAATCTAGAGGTATTTGTTTTTTATTTATTTAGGTTGGGATGGTCAGGGTGGATTATTATGGTGAATGACATATAAATTGAGAGGTTAGGTTAGAAGAGCCAGTGGAGAAGCCTGTGAATGTGTGGAAGTAAAAAACCCCAAGGAAGGTCATGAAAGAGAGGGACTGGGTACTAAGATGAGATTGTTGAAGCAGAAAAGGACTAGATCCTGTAGGTCCTAAAAAGCCTGTGTTGTGTTTTGAGAGCCAGAAGCCACGGATGTGTTTTAAGCAGGTGACTGACATTACCTGACCACTTTCATTGTTATGTGGAGACTGTATTGTAGGGGCTGAGCATGGCAGAAGGGAGAATAGTCATGAAGTTATCCCAGAAGTCCAGGAAAGATATGGTGGTGGTGGTTTGGGCTGGCGGGGGAGTGGGTGGGTGGCAGTAAAGATGAAGCAAAGTGCATGATTAAAAAATTATTTTAGGAGATAAAAGATTAGGAATTTGTGGCTGAATAGAGGGAGTAGAGAATTTCCAACTAACTTCAAGCCTTGAACAATAGAGTACAATTTACTGTGATAAGGTCAGTAGTGGAGGAAAATGATTTGGAAGGGGAGTGGATGGAAGTACCAGTATTTGAGTGTGAGGATTCAGGAGTTTTGTTTTTGACAATTTAACTTTAATAAGTTGTGACATATCCACATAGAGATGCTATATTAGTCAAGGTTCTCTAGAGAAACAGAACCAAACATATATATAGGTACAGATGATATATAGATTATAGATATAGCTATAGAGATATAAAGAGATTTATTATGGGATTTAGCTCCTGTGGTTATGGAAGTCCAGAAGTCCCACAAACTGCCATTTGCAAGCAGGAGAACAGGAAAACCAGTGGTATTTTAGTCCTAGTCCAGAGGCCTGAGAACTGAGGGGCTGTTGGTATAAATTATGATCTGAATTTGAATGCCAGGGAATCAGGAGCTCCAATGGCTGATGGCAAAAGAAGATGGATGTCTTGGCTCAAGGGTAGAGAGAGAATTGGCCTTTCCTCCACCTTTTTATTCTATCTGGGCCCTCTCTAGATTGGATGCTGCCCACCCACATTGGGGAGGGCCATCTGCTTTATTGAGTTCACCAATTCAAATGCTAAGCTATTTCAGAAACACCCTCATAAATAACACACACAGAAATAATGTTTTAACAGCTATCTGGGCATCCCTTAGCCCAGTCAAATTGACACATAACATTAATCATTACAGATGCCAAATATGTAGTTGGACAGGTGAGTCTGGAGCTCAGAGGAAAGTTTTGAGATGGAGCATAAGTTAAGGAGTGGTCAGCACATAGATGAAATCTGAAGCAAGAGAGAAATTAAAATCATCAAAGGAGAGGGTGCTGGTAGAGAAGTGGGGTAAAGGAGAAGGTATAGCAAGCAAGATAATAAGGAAGTTGCTCGAATAGTAGGAAGCAAATTAGGAGACCAAAGTGCTATGGAAGCCAAAAGGAAAGTACAGCGAGGAGGACAGAGTGATCAACTTTGTTGACTGTTGCTGGGACCTCAAATATGGTAATACCTTGAAGTGTGTAGTGGAGTTAGCAACAGGAGATCACTGATGAGTTTGAAGAAGAGCATTTCAGTCAAGTAGTGGGTGTTAAAGCCAGGTTGGAGTGAGCCCAGGCAGAAATGGGAGGCAAAGAAGAGGAAAAAATGTATGTCAATAACTTTTTCAAGAAGTTGTCCTGTGAGCAGAAAGTTTGGTATGAGCCGAAGGAGACTATTTTAAAGAGAGCCTTATAAAGGTAATTTGAGTGCCAATGGGATAATTCTTGTGGGGCAACTTTTGAGAATATTCATTTTGAGTTCCATAGATTCCACGAGAGGCTATATAGCACAGAGTTGCGAAGTTTGGGTTGTGGAGCAGGCTACCTGGGTTCAAATCCTGGCTCTTGCCCTCAGTGGCTGTGTGACAACAATGAGTGAGTTATTTAACCAGGCTGTGCCTTGCTTATACCATTTATGAAGTAGGGATAATGATAATGGTACCTGTCTCATGAGGTTAAATGGGCCAATATTTGCAAAGTCCTTGGAACAGAGCCTGGCAGATAGTACAAACTATATGTTTGCTAAATATATATAAAAGCAACATGCTACAAATAGTTATAAGTAGAATTTCTGAGACATTAAGTACATACACTTTTAAAGCCTTTAGCAAGACCAAATTGTTTTTCACAAACATCACCAGCTTGTATGTTCATGGGCAGTGAAAAAGAAGGGCCTGGATATCTTTATTAGCATACTTTAAATTCACTGCATTTTGTAAGGCAAAAAAATAAAAAGATAGTTCATTATTATTTAACAAATTGCATTTGGTTGATAAATAGTTAGACTGAATATTTTTTGAAAGCTTGCTGACAATTTGAGTTTTTCCTTAAGTAAATTGTCTATTTTTGTTCCCCTATTGGAGTGTTTTGCTTTTTCCCTCCCATTGGAGTGTTTTGCTTTTCCATATTATCTTAAAGAACTATTAAAACAACTCTCATAAAACTTGCAACCTTTTGTTGTTTGCCTGTTAAGTGGTGGTTTGGGGGCCAAAAAGGTCTTTAGTTGTCATCAAACATAGGTACTTTTCTATACGTTTTTCTCTTCTTCATTCAGAAATGAGATATTTATCTATTTTCTCTTTTGAATTGTTATGCTTTGATTTTCTGAATTATATTTATAATCTAGGTAGAATTTATTTTAGTGTGTAGGATAAAGCAGGCATACAATTTTATTTTTGCACAGATAGTTAAGCAGTTCTACCAACATTATTTAATGAATAATCTATTCTTTTATGGGTTAGACATAAACTCTGTATCAAAAGTAACCATCTATAAATATTTTAATTTATTTCCATTCTTTATGGTCTTTCCATTATTTTTTCCGATTGTTCCAATGATCTGTTCCCCTTATTGCTGTTTTAGTGCAGTGCTCTCAGTTGTATGACTTTGAAATGGAAAATTTAAAATCAATATAAGAATAATATAATTTTGTATTTGACTCTGTAAAATCCATTAAATCTTTTCTTTTTCAAAATTGATGGCATGTTTCTGCCTGCTATTTTTTTTTTAAATTAGTATCTTTTAAAGTTGTGCCTAAATATTCTGGTAGGATTGTAATAACATTTGCAATCTCCTTATAAATAAACTTAGGGTTTTTAAGCCTCCCATGGCATGATTTCTGTTTATCAGGGCCTTCCATGAGAGCAAGACCTGGGAATGTTAGGGGAGATCACGCCCATGATTAGGTTACTAACCAGTTGGCTTTTGAGTTAATAAAAATTGAGATTAGCCAGGTGGGCAGGACCCAACCAGGTGTGCCCTTAATAGAACTTGGGCCCTTCCTGAAAGATTTAAAGTTTAAGGGGGAGTTCCATATGAGGGAGATTCTCCACTGCTGGCTTTGAAGATGGAGGGACCATGTGGCAAGGGCCAGGGAATGGCCTTTTGGAACTGACAGCACCCCTGACCAACAGCCAGCAAAGAGCTAAATTCTGTAATCCACCTACATGAGCCTGGAAGAGGACTCTGAGATCCAGATTAGGATACATCCTTCTAACACCTTGATTTTGGCCTTGTGAGAGCCCAAGCTGAAAACCCAGCCATGTCATATCTAGACCTCTGACCTACATATAACTGAGCTTGTCAATGGGTATCATTTTAAGCTGCTTTGTGGTAATTTGTTATACAGCAAAAAAAATCTAATGCAGTTTCCATTTACTAATGTCTTCATTTTCATAAATCTCAGTAAAGTGAGGTTTATGAGTCCAAATATTTACTGGTAAATCTTTTCCTAAGTGTATCAGTCAGGGCCCTTGCGTAGAGACAGCATAATCCTCCAGTAAGTGTCAGCAGAAAAAGGATTGTTTATTGAATTAAAAAAAAGAAAAAGACTGAGTTGTTCTCAGAATCTCTGGAAAAGTTGGAGAACCAGGCTGAGATGCGAGATATGCAGGAACAAAGCAGCCAGATGGGAATGGCAGGACTGCACCACAGGGCTGTCCTAGCAGAAGCATGCTGCGGATGTGTCCCTGCCATCGGCACCTCTGACTCGTCCTGGATGCCTGCAACCCTGCCACAGACGCTTCGGAAGAACACAAGTCCTCAACCACCAAGATTGCCAGAAGATCTGACGTTCCTGTGCACTTGCTGCCTCATGTAGCTTACTCTCCCTGTCTAGGTTTCACTTAGTGGTTCTGCTTAGTGGAAACCAGGCCACATATCCAAGTCGACCTGCAACAGAGGCTGGAGCATATAGTTTTAAGGCTTCTAGCCTCAATAATACAGGAAGGCAAACTAGAAAGAGGTAGAAATGGGTGCTGATGAGGAGGTTTACAACATCTGTCATTCTACACAGTTCACATCTTGCTGCTATTGTGAATGGTTATTTACTCTTAAATTTTAAAAGTAATTGCTACAATATAGGACTGCTACTAAATATTATAAAATTATCTTGTGATCTTGTATGTTGCCAAATTACTAATAGTTGTTGTAAATTTTTAATTCATTCTTGTGATTTCAAATCATAATATTGGCCAGTTACCATGGTTTAGTTAAGTAACACCAGGCTCCCAACAACACAGGTCAAATTTCAGTGACCATGAGATAGTAAAAAAAGTACACATTTTCTGCTAGCTCTTTAGTTCACAAATCGTTCCCTGATAACAGATGCACATTATGGTCAGTGGCCAGTCACATCACTTCTTTCACAGTCTGTGGGTGACTTGTCACTGTGTACCTGTTAGTTCACACACAGATAGCAGAGCATATAGTTGTACTGTCTCCTCATGAAAAACCCATGTGACATTTTACAGGAATGAATAATTGAACGAGGGAAGTGGCTCTCTTTCATCAACAAAGATGGAAGTGCACAAAGAAACAAAAAGTGATAACACTGGAAGTAAAGTTTGAATCGAACATAAATGGAATTAGAAATAACTGACCATAGGAAGGCAGACACTGCTGCTGTTCCAGTGATTCCAGATGTGCAATCAGACTAAGTTAGTGAAGGTCAACTTACTGACATGGATGAGAACAGTGGTTGTCATGGACAGGATGGAGATGTCCTTGAGGAGGTGACACAGAATAACAACTTCACATTAAAGGAACATTTAGAGATTTTTTTTTTATGACATTGAATGTGCAAAAGATGAAATGTTGGAAGATGATCCACATTCAGAAAAGAACATAGTTTACCAAAGTATAGAGAAGATTTTTGATCTGTATAGTAAGTTATACCATGAGAAGCACAGTTGAAACTTGCTAAGGTTATTTACAAAGAAATAACACACTTTCTCATTGTGCCTAATGTTTTAAATTACAGTGTATCAAATAAATATTGGTTTCATTATTTTTTATTCCCTTATAAATTTCTAACTGACAGCAACTGAGTTTTTAGTGTCTTGATGAAAGTTTTTACTTTTTTAAATTTAATAAATCTTTATTGTTCAGAATATTACAACTGTTCCTCTTTTTCCCTCCATAGCTCCCCTCCACCCAGTTCCCACCCCACTCTCTGCCCTTACCCACTCCCTCGTCCTCATCCATAGGTGTACGATTTTTGTCCAGTCTCTTCCCGCACCCCCCATATCCCTTTCCCCCCAAGAATTGTCAGTCCACTCCCTTTCTATGCCCCTGATTCTATTATATTCACCAGTTTATACTGTTCATAAGATATTTTTTATTCACTTGGTTTTTAGATTCACTTGTTGATAGATATGTATTTGTTGTTCATAATTTTTATCTTTACCTTTTCCTCCTCTTCCTCTTCTTAAAGAATACCTTTCAGCATTTCATATAATACTGGTTTGGTGGTGATGAACTCCTTTAGCTTTTTCTTATCTGTGAAGCTCTTTATCTGACCTTCAATTCTGAATGATAGCTTTGCTGGGTAGAGTAATCTTGGTTGTAGGTTCTTGCTGTTCATCACTTTGAATATTTCTTGCCACTCCCATCTGACCGTCATAGTTTCTGTTGAAAAATCAGCTGACAGTCATATGGGCACTCCCTTGTAGGTAACTAACTGTTTTTCTCTTGATGCTTTTAATATTCTCTCTTTGTTTTTTGCTCTTGGCATTTTAATTATGATGTGTCTTGGTGTGATCCTCTTTGGATTCCTTTTGTTTGGGGTTCTCTGCACTTCCTGGACTTGTAAGTCTATTTCTTTCACCAGGTGGGAGAAGTTTTCTGTCATTAATTCTTCAAATAGGTTTTCAGTATCTTGCTCTCTCTCTTCTTCTGGCACCCCCATAATTCAGATGTTGGTATGCTTGAAGTTGTCCCAGAGGTTCTTTACACTATCTTCATATTTTTGGATTCTTTTTTCATTTTGCTTTTCTTACTGAGTGTTTTTTGCTTCTTTGTATTTCAAATCTTTGACTTGATTCTTGCGATCCTCTAGTCTGCAGTTAGATCTCTTTATAATATTTTTTATTTCAGTCAGTGCATGCTTAATCTCTAATTGGTCCTTTTTCATATCCTTGAGGGTCTTGCTAAATTTATTGGCCTTTTCTAGAAAATTCTTGAAAAACTTTATAACTGTGGTTTTTGAATTCTATATCCTCCATTTCTTTCATTTGTGATCTGTTTCTTTGTCTCCACATTTTAGTTGCTTCCCTGAGTTGGTAGAGTAGCTTTGTGTGCTAGGTGTTCTATAGGGCCCAGTGGCTCAGCTTCCCCAGTTACCTGAGGTGGACAGTCTTGGTGCACACCCTTTGTGGGCTGTGTACACATTCTTGTTGTAGTTAAGCCTTGATTGTTGTTGTATCACTGGGAGGAATTGACCTCCAGGCCAGTTGGCTGTGAGGATCAGCTGTGTCTATGCTGGGAGAACTTCTGTGCTGGAGACACCCTTATGGGAAAAGACTTGCAAAAGCCTCTGTGCTCAGCGTGAATGGGGCAGAGTCTCAGGGTGGAGCAGACAGCATTGGTTTCCCGTCGGCCCTGCCCTAATAGGCCCCTGTGTCTCAGTGTTCCATGGTAATCGCTTCAAGCACCTCTGAGAGAAAACCGCCCTCAAGTTCCACCCACTGCCAGACAGTCCAGTTTCTCCCCGAATGAGTCTGGGTCCCCAGAGTCTCACCCGGAACTGGAGTTCAGTGCAGTCAGGAGCTTTTGTCTCCCTCCCGCTTGAGAAAGCCAGCCGCACAGTCAATTGCCAGTCCTCTCCACGTGTGCGTCTCAGTACCTCTGCCTCCTGCAACTCCTCTGAATCTCAGTGTGTTTTTCTCTTTCCTTCTAGTTGTAGAATTTCCACTCATCCAGTCTTCATGTGATTCTGGATGATGTCCATTTTATCTTTTAGTTGTAGTTTTGAAATTGTTGTGCGAGACAACTGTTTAGGTGTTTACCTATGCTGCCATCTTGGTTTCTCCCTTGCCAAAAGTTTTTAAAGGGCTTGGAACAAAGATCTCTTTGTACAGTTTCAGCTTGTATAGTTATTTTTATGGTTCTGTCTATATCCCTTATGCTTTCACATTAACTAGAACCTTCAGAACAAAGATAAATAATATTTATGGGAGAGGGCCTCACTTAAAGAATGATTAGGCTAGATATAAAATCTCGAGACACAATAATGTATTCTGAAAAGTTTGCACTGTTATATTCTGGAATTCATTATTGGGAGGAGATATTCAAAGCTGTTCTCATGTTCTTTCCTTTTATGGATTTTAATTTTTACATTTTATATTTAGATATGTTTTGTAGGAGTGTTTGTGAGCTTCAAGAGGATTGCTCTTCATTTGTCGCAGAGCCTGTCCTTACCACCAAGTTTGACTGTTCAAGTTAAGGATGTTTGTGGTCATGTGCTGCTAGGATCTTTCTGTCTTCCTGAGAAACGTGGATGCTGAATCAGAAAGGACAGTGTGCGTTTCCCTCACCTTAGACTGAATCCTCTCCAATGTACAACATTGATTAAAGGATGTTCCAATAAAAATCTTTATGAATATATATCCATTTTAGTAAGCTCCTTAGAAGTACTTGGTTAAATTACTATGATCAAGCTACCATTTTCTCTAGAAATTCACAACTCATTCTTAAAATTTTCTGTTGTTCTACTGAAATCTTTAGTCTTTAAAGCAAACATAGGAGGAATCTATTATTTATAACATTTTTATTCAGTATTTTAGTGCATAAGTTCACCATAGGAAGAAAGGGTTGACATTAGGAAGTTCTGCATCTGATAGTATAGGTAGGGGCTGAGTTATCTGTCTAATTTTCTCATTTGTGGACTTTACTTGGTCTAGACTGTGTCAGTATTGACAAAAATAAACAGGACCAAAAAAGGAAGCAAAAGTGTGAGGAAGCTTATTTAATTTTTGTTGACTGCTTTCACATGGCCTGTACTTAAATTGTTATCATAAGTTATAGGAATCTCATACCCAGAGCATCTAAACATGATAAGAAATGGCTCATTAGCACAATAATGGCTGCTGAAAAATTTATCATGTTGGCTTCGATTGAAAAAAAAAATTCCCTCTCAGCATAGATCACTGGATTCTTGCATTATTAAAACTGGCTGAACTAGCATACAGATCCTTAAGTATCTGATAAAGAGTGGGACCATGAATTGATTTGGACTTCTAACCTAGAGCAATACTTTACATAATTTAGATCCTGTCAGAAGATACCCAGAGTTCTATCAAATATTGACTCTTTGGCAAAGATCAAGTGGAGATCCACACTTCTTTTACTTTAGTTTCCTCCTTCCTTGATTCTCTCTACTGCTTGGTATAGTTTTTCATTTCTGTCTTTCCTCTGGCATTGTTTTGTTTATTTTAGTACTAGAAGCTTGGTGCAAGAAGTTCATGCACTCGGGGGCGGGGGGGGAGTCCCTCAGCTCAGCTTGTGCCCTCTCACAGACCGGGAGTCCTCGGGGGATGTCCAACGGACAGCTTAGGCCCACTCTTCACCAGCAGTCAGACATCCTTAGTGCTGCAGTAGAGGTGGGAGAGGCTCCCATCACCATCGTGCTCACCAGCCGTGAGCCCGGCTTCTGGCTGAGCAGCACTCCCCCTGTGGGAGTGCACTGACCACCAGGGGGAAGCTCCTGTGTTAAGTATCTGCCCCCTGGTGGTCAGTGCATGTCATAGCGACCAGTCGTTCTGCCATTTGGTTGATTTGCATACTAGCCTTTTATTATATAGGATCTTTTCTTCCCCCCAAAAATGATTTAAAGGGAATCAAAATTGCCAACTACACTCTAGAAGAGCTGTACCAATTTTCATCCCTACTAGTGAAAATGAGCGTATCAGTGTCTCCACATGTTTGCCACAGAAGTGTGTAATTTTATTTTAACATTTGGTAACTTGCTAGGTTAAAATATAAAATATAAAATAAATATAAAATAATGATATGCTTTATTAATTCACATATTACTTGTGCTTACTTGCAAGACTGAACATTTTCCCATTTGTTTTTATATACTTTCTTTCTTTCTTTTTTTTTTTGAAAATGGTATGTTTGTGACCTTTTGGCATTTATCTACCAGGAAAAAATCAGATTATAAAAAAAAGACTTAAATAAATTAGTTGAACTAGAGATATTAAATACTATTCAAATTACTGAAAAACAATGGTGTTACATCCACAGGGTATAGAGGGCATGGAGAAGGTTGCAAACTAAAGAATATTACCAAATCAGGATGACTTTCATGTGGAAAGGCTAGAAGAAGGTCATTTCCAGACATCAAAAGGCTTAGAAAATAGAATATCTATCAGTGCTTTAAAAAAATAATTAAAATTTTAGTTCCACTGAAAGAATTAGGAAAATGCACAACTAATTCTTAATGTCTGGTATGTTAGAGCTATTAAATGTTCTACATATAATAATTCTTTAAGAGTTACAACTTCCTGGAAGGAAAAATAGATAAATAAAAGGAAAGAATACATTTATATGTGCAGAAATGTAGCAGTTTTATTTCATAAAAATATGTAAACAAACTAAATATTTAATAATAGGTGTTTTGGTTTTGTACAGTGGGATGGTATAGCATAACAGGCATTTTAAGTAATGACACCTGCCAGGCACTGTGCTAATTGTTTTACATTCATTATCTTCTTTAGTTGCAACTCCTTTGTGAGGTCAGTAAATTTATTAACCCTATTATACAGATAGTATAATAGGCTTTAGAGAAGTTAATTAGCTCAACGCCATGTAGCTAGGGCTCAAACTGAGGTCTACCTGACTCCAGTGTCCTCATTCATATCCATTATGGCCTACTCTAGATGCAGAGATATATAGATGGCTACCTGGATGTGTCATTATGGAAATCTTTTCTACAATTTACACTTATCACTTTTGAATTTAGGAAAAGGAATTAGTGAAAAATGAAGTAAATTTAAGAGAAATAACTTTTTGAAATAAAGAAGGAGTGAGGGTCCAGAAGAAGGAGTTCTGGGCACAGTTCAAGTAGACAATGCTACTTTCTCAGATAAAGGCCTTCAGAATAACTAGCTTAATCCTCTTTGACATTTTCCACAATCTAGAAACTCAAAACCCAAGATCAGGTTGCCTGTGAAAAGTAGGATATGTAACTTTTAGTGTTGAAAGTTACACCCAACAGGGTTGGCAGGTTTCCAGAAGCTACAGTGGTGTAATAGAGTTCAATCAGGAAAATAGAAGCTTCTCTAGGTATTTTGAAGAGAGGGAATTTAATATAGAGAATTTATATACATGGGTTGGAGTAACTGGAAGAGCAAAACAGGGAAAGGGAACTGGAGCAGAAAAGACAAATCAAGTTGATACCCAGAGAACAAGAAGCAGCTAGAGTTACTGGCTAGAATCCATGTGTCTACACATACTGCTTTAGTGTTAGCCATTGGTTCCAAATTTGCTGAAAGTTTCTGGGAACTCTTTTTTTCATAGGCCTGGAATCTCCATCAATGCTGTCATCATGGCTGTGCTGTAGATACTGTACTTGCTGCCAATGATGTTATTAATAACTGGAGACAAGTTCACTTCTCCCCTCTTTTTCCTTTCATTATCTCACATTGACTTTCTTTCTTTTTTTTTTTTTTTAAAACAGCAAACCCAAATTTATTTATTTATTTATTTTTTTTTTAAATAAATCTTTATTGTTCAGATTATTACAGGTGTTCCTCTATTTTTTCCCCCATAGCTCCCCTCCACCTGATTCCCCACCCCACCCCATGCCCTTACCCCCGCCACTGTCTTCATCCATAGGAGTAAGATTTTTGTCCAAGCTCTTCCCGCACCCCTCACACCTGCTTCCCCTGAGAATCATCAGTTCACTCCCTTTCTATGTCCCTGATTCTATTATATTCACCAGTCCATTCTGTTCTTCAGATTTTTTATTCACTTGATTTTTAGATTCACTTGTTGGTAGGTATGTATTTGATGTCATTTTGTTGTTCATAATTTTTATCTTTACCTTTTTCTTCTTCTTCCTCTCCTTAAAGAATACCCTTCAGCATTTCATGTAATCCTGGTTTGGTGGTGATGAACTCCTTTAGCTTTTTCTTGTCTGTGAAGCTCTTTATCTGACCTTCAACTCTGAATGATAGCTTTGCTGGGTAGAGTAATCTTGGTTGTAGGTTCTTGCTGTTCATCACTTTGAATATTTCTTGCCACTCCCTTCTGGCCTGCATAGTTTCTGTTGAGAAATCAGCTGACAGTAGTATGGGTACTCCCTTGTAGGTAATTAACTGTTTTTCTCTTGCTGCTTTTAATATTCTCTCTTTGTCTTTTGCCCTTGGCATTTTAATTATGATGTGTCTTGGTGTGGTCCTCTTTGGATTCCTCTTGTATGGGGTTCTGTGCGCTTCCTGGACTTGTACATCTATTTCTTTCACCAGGCAGGGAAAGTTTTCTGTCATTATTTCTTCTAATAGGTTTTCAATATTTTGCTCTCTCCCTTCTTCTGGCACCCCAAAAATTCGGATGTTGGTTCGCTTGAAGTTGTCCCAGAGGCTCCTTACACTATCTTCATATTTTTGGATTCTTTTTTCTTTTTGTTTTTCTGGTTGGATGTTTTTTGTTTCCACATATTTCAGATCTTTGGTTTGATTCTTGGGGTACGTTGATCTACAGTTGAGTTTCTGTATATTCTTTATTTCAGACAGTGTATGCTTCATTTCTGACTGATCCTTTTCCATTTTTTGGGCATTCTCATTAAGCTCCTTGAAGGTCTCATCAAGTTTCTCAGCGGTTTTAAGAAGATTCTTGAGTAACCTTATAAATGTGGTTCTGAACTCTATGTCATCCAGTAGTTTGCTTTCCTCCGTTTCTTTCATTCGTGACATGTTTCTTTGTCTCCTCATTTTGGCTGCTTCCCTGTGTTGATGGAGTGGCTTTGTGTGGTAGGTGACCTATAGGGGGCAGTAGCTCAGCCTCCCCAATCACCTGATGTGGACACTCTTGGCACACCCCTTTGTGGACTGAGTGCAAAGACTTGGTGCAGTTAAAGCCTTAATTGCTATTGGTATACTGGGAGGAATTGACCTCCAGGCCAATTAGCTGTGAGCACTCACTGTGTCTATAATGGAAGAACTGCTGCGCTGAAGACACACTTAGGGGCAGGACTTGTTTCAGTGGGGCTTTGGTGCTCACTGAGTCTGCCTTTGAATGTGTCACTTATGGATGTGAGGAGTTGAAATCTGGTGTCTCACTCTGACCACTAGGTATACTGGCTTCTGGATCTCCAATGGGGTGCAGGTCAGCTACTGTCTGAGGCCATCCAGCAGGAGCTACAGTGAGAGCTACAGTTTTCTCCTCTTTGCTTGGGGTTTGGAGGTTTTGGAGCTGTCTGACCCAGGCTGCAAGTTTGCTAGGTTAAGCTGCAATAGGGCGGGGCTTTCTTCTGCTAACGCTGCTGCTTGGAGCTTGGGTGGGTTTGTAGGTTGTTCAGGGCGGGGTCTCAGGGTGTCACTAGGCTAGGGCGTGGCAAACAGCAATGGCTGCTAGTTAGCCGGCTCTGTGTCCCCAAGGGCGTCCCGGAGTCCCGTGCCCCAGTGCCGTAAACAATTATTCCTGCGCGCAGCTCTGCAAGTAAGCTCCCCTCACTGGCAGACAGTCCAGCTTCTCCCCGTAGGAGTTTGGGTCCCCTGTGTCTCCCCAGAAACTGGATTTCAGAGTAATCGGGGCCTTGTCTCCCTTTGGGTTGAAAAAAGCAACGCCCGCAGCCAGCCCGGATCACGCGCCTCTGTACCTCAGCTTTTCAGCGCTCGTGCACGTCTCGATGCTCCTTTCTCTTTCCTTCTAGTTGTAGAACTTCCACTCAGCCAGCTTTCCCGTGGTTCTGGGTGTTAGACGTTTTGTCTTTTAGTTGAATTTTTGAAATTGTTGCACGAGGCAGCAGTTTAGGTGTTTACCTACGCCGCCATCTTGGATTCCTCTCACATTGACTTTCATTGGCAGACTCTAATTGGAGTCCAGTTGACAAGTGAGTTAAGAATATATAGTTTTCAAGCTTCCACAATTTCTATCCTATCTAGCAGAGCAAAGAAGGGCTGGTATAGGGGCTGACAGCAAAGACACAAATTACTGACACTGTCCACTTTCTTGGCTATACAGCATCCATTCTTATCCTACTACTCATATTTAATTTCCATACAAGGTTCTGCTTCTATGTGATCTAATGTACACTTTTCTTTAATAAAGAGTGATACTATTTCCTCATCTAAATCATTGAATAATTCTTCCTGAATATTCCATTTGTTGCAAGTTAAATGATAAAGTTACATTTCACAAATCTTCTTTGAATAAAGAAGTGGGGGAGAAGGGTGGAGTAAAATTGGTCAATATACACAAATATATCTCCTTAAAAAGCAAGAAAAATATTTATAGTTGCTATAGTCTTCATTTCCGTAACTTGTCACAAGGCTGTGCTGATATTTATAAATTTCTTCTTTTGCTAACCTTTCATTTTCTCTGCTCTAAGCCAGCCTCTCTTTGGGTTACAGTTCTAAACTTTCATTCCTGAAGTATTTGAATCACTAATAATTTTCTTTCTTGGATTTCTATTGTCTTCTTTTAGCCTCTATTATTGTAAAGCAAATAATAAGAGAAGAATTAGGAAATTCCAAGGGTTTCCAAAAGTCTTCCTTGTTCTAACTGTGTGATGGAAATATAATTTCCTTTTGATAATTAACTACCCTTTTTGTCATTTGATCTTGTGACATGACAAGCCTGAAATACCTAGGTGACAGTCTCAACTTTCCGTTCAATTGAATTATTTGTTGTATCCTTACGTGGACCTATTTCTCTCCTGGGAATGAAGGCCTCAAAAAATATCAGAGACCAATATTATGGGGGAATGGCAACAATTCTGTAAGTGGATTATTAGGGTTAATAGGAGAGCTATTACCAATTCTACCACTTGGTTCCATGATCCATTTTTTACAGTCATGGCAAAAAGAGCATTATATACAAAGCGAGGCAAAAGTAGGTTTATAGTTGTCCCTGTGGGAAATAATACAAGAATTAATAAATAATAATACAAGAATAAACTCTGTTTGGTGTACTCACAACTGTACATCTACTTTTACCCCACCTTGTATTGGTGATCAGTTCAAAGCATATGCCACACCTTGAAGGACAATACCTCTCCCTGTCAGGTCATATAATTGACTCATCAGTAGGCCACTCTACTATTATTTCACCCCAGCTGCTCTGGATGCAGGGACACCGAGGTAATGATAGTGGATTTTCTGGATGTGAGCCCATTGTTATGCTATTTTGATGTAAAATGAGCTCCTTGGTAAGAAGCAATGTTGTGTGAGATACCATGATAGGGAATAAGGTACTGTATTAATTTCGTTGTGCTGCCATAACAAAATCACACATGGGATAACAAAATGTATTCTCTTAAAATTCTGGAGGCCAGAAGTCTGAAATCAAGGTTCCATGGGGGCCACACCTTTTCCAAAGGCTCTCAGGAAAAAAGTCCTTTCCTTGCCTTTCCAGCTTCTGATGGCCCTGGGCTGTGGCAGTGTAAGTTCAACCTTCAAACTCCAATGACTCTACTTCTTACCTTTGTATCCCTCTCTTCTTATAAGGGCACCAGTCACTTAATGTAGTATCTGCCTTAAGTCCAGGATAATTTCATCGACTTTAGATCCTTAACTAATTACAATGGCAAAGACCATATTCCCAAATAAAATCACTTTATGAGGTTCTGGGTAGGTATGAATTTGGGGAGTGAGGGGGTGGGGAGACACTGTTCAACCCAATACACTAAGCAACCCATTGTGAATGAGGCCTGATGTAAAGGATCCATTGTCATCAACTTGCCTCTAGGTGTCCGGCCGATACCATGTAGAGGGATCCGCATTGTCTTCTACTATTAGTAGGTAGACCTTTCATTAGTGGTAGTAACTTAAAAAGCCTTAGCGAGGGGGTGTCCATCTTGTTGGACCCTGATTGCTTATTATGGTGTTTACTTTGTATATTGAGTAAACACTGTGGTGGCAGGATGAGGGACTGGTTGTCATCTACAGAATGAGCAATCTTGTCCTGCTGATTATTGAGAGCCTCCTCTGTAGTGGATGTCCTTTAGTGAGTATTAATATGAGACCCAGATTTCCTTTCATTCTTGCTTTTTCTGAGCCAGGCATTTACATGTCTCTCCCTAATACCACCTTATCACCACTCAGGCTATCTTTTATCTTCCCAACCTTTGACTACAAGTTAAACTAGAGGGATTCACTATGAATCAGTGAAGATCTAAACATTAGGCTTTTTCTCTGTCCATGTATAGAGGACAACCAGATAGAATTATTGAAGATCTACCCAGTAGGATGATTTGCCTTCCACATTGTCTTTTGAGGACTTTCATACAATAGCAGCCCACTTCCAGTATGTAGACAAGACTAAAGATTTTCCTTCCTCAGTCAATTGATTATATAGAACAATTTATAAGGCAGTATTTGTGGGTTGAGAGGGAAACAAGAATGCAGCAAGAGAAGATTTTGAGATAATTTTATTTGTGCTTCCTGACTTGCTCAATTTCAGTTTCATTTCTGTTTGATGATGGAATATTGCTGTGTATGGCCAACTTCACGAATTCGTGGAAAAGGAAGCACTAAATATATTATGTGTAAATTTGACTCTGGATCATGTAGTATCTTTTGGTCAGACACTCATCTGTAACAGGGCTCACTCGCAAGTTAGGGGCTGCTCTTTAAATGGGCAGTTATATGCATAAAAGAACATGGCTTTACTCCCAAATCCTAGGGATTTTTGCTCTGATTCTCTAATTGGGGACTTCTAGAATCTTCATAAAGCAATCCTAATTTTCCACAGAATCTTTAAGCATTGTTGAATCTTCTGGGTCATAGGTCCTAGTGTAGGCAGAATAATTATCTCCCAAAGATATTTACTTCCTAATCCCCAGAACCTGTGCAGATGCTGCCTTCCATAGCCAAAGGGAATTAAGGAAGCAGATGGAATAAAGGTTACTAATTAGTTGATCTTAAGGGATTATCCTGGACCTTCTGGGTAGGCCCAATGTAATCACAAGGGTCCTTAAATGTAGAAGCAGGAAAGTCAGTATCAGAGGATGTGAAAGACTCAACTGACCATTGCTGATCTCTGTGGTGTTTTGTGGGATGTCGAAATGACTGAGGTCCCTGAGTGTTACATTACAATAGAAAAGTGCAAAATTAACATAACCTACAGGTAAGGCAGGGAAAGTATACTGTTCCTGTCATATACAGCAAACTATTTATAGCGACCTTTGCTAACTAATGTAAGTAATAAAATGTTGCTATGTTGATTAGCCCTAGAAAAGAGACCATGTATCTTTTAGCCACTAAAATTGGAATCACCATCTTATTACATTTATGTCATTCTCCAACAGTCATCTATCTTTTGTACAGGTCAAACAGGGGGGTTAAGTAAGGAGGCAATGGTAATCACAAAACATAGCCTTTCAAATATTTTTAAAATATATTTTTATTGATTTCAGAGAGGAAAGGAGGGGGAGAGAGAGATAGAAACATCAATGATGAGAGAGAATCATTGATCAGCTGCCTCTGCACACTCCCCACTGGGGATCAAGCCTGCAACCCTGGCATGTGCCCTGACCTCCTGATTCATAGGTTGATGTCAACCACTGAACCAGTTGGTTGGGTAGCCTTTCAAATCTTTTATGGTGGCACTTATTCCTGCAATTCCTCCGTAGATGTAGAATTGCATTTGATTTACTGTTCTTATAGGTATAGGTAGATGCAGGCCTTACCATTGGTCCTCCTTACAGCCATCATTCCATTGATCAGGAAGCCAGTGGAAGATTTTTGTCATCTTTTCAATATGACTGTGGCAATCACACAATCAAGAGCTAGGAAAATAAACCTAGGGTTTGTAGGATGGCTTACAGACCCAATGAGCCCACAGTGAGCCCATATTTTTTTTCATTTGACCTCTACAAACACCTACTAGGTCAGGCAGACAATAGAAATGCTTTGCATATCTAGAAATCTATATAAACTCAGAGCCCGTGCCTAGTTCCAGATGATCAGGTTATTTCCCCTTCTCCTCTGTATAGTCACTGTGGTAAATAGCTACAAAGCCCTTCTGGGGGGAATTTTTGCAGAAAAAGTCACAGAATATATTTTATAATATTGTAGTAGGGCCCTTTCTCACCATGGCCTTTCTTCAACTTCACTGAAGGAGCTCTGGGTCTTTGAACAGGCTTAGGACTGAGAACAGGTTAAGAAGCCATGACTCCTCAAAGTTCCTCATCAGACCTAGACCATGTAATATTTAAATAGATTACCTATTTAATTACTAAAAAATAGAATGATCAATTAGCCATCCACAAAGATTCCTGTGTGACAAAGAATTCTGATCACCATTCTCTCCTTGTTACTCATTAGGATCATTAGACTTGCCTTATCTATGCCAGTTAAGCACTCCCACTTGGCTCCATTGAAATTAGGGGAGTCCAGTATAATAATAGCATTATGCACTATCATTCCTCATATATCAATGACAGTTCCCACAGAACTTTTCAAGGATATTAGAGATCTCCTCAACAATGCAGAGCTCTAGGTTACTAATGCATTGCTTAATGCCCTAGAGAAGAGAGTACCATATTGTCTTTATTGGAAAACATGGAAGTGGAAGAAGATATAGCATTTCCAAAACATTGAAATTAGGTCATTGTGGAGGTTATATTTTGATCAATTTTTAAAGAAATTTCTTGGAACCACTACTAATATTTCAAACAAGAGCTGACATTGGAGAGACTGGAAGAACAAAATGACAATGAATGAGAATAGGAAGGAAAAAGAAGGGGTAACACTCAGAAATCAGAAGCAACTACTGCCCCTGATGGAAACTCAAGCTCCTGAGCCTGCTGTTGTCCTGCTTGAGATGCTGGCGGGTGGTTCAGAACCCACCTAAGAAGTGCCTCATTCACCACTGATGAAGAATGTAATCAATATGATGCCTACTCCTGCTAGAGTGTGGAGAGATTATGCCCTGAACAATCAGAGAAAGCTTCACTAAAGAGGTGATGCTTGGGCTGCTTTGGAGGGATGAATAAGCCTTTTCTTCAGGTAGCAAAACATTTGCAAGAACCAATTTCCCTCCATAAGTTATAAATAGCCTTTTGAAATGTTGAGGAGGATGTTTGTCAAATTATGGTCCACAGACCTCCTGGTTTAGTGTTGGGGCACCCCAAAAGAGATGAAATAAATTAGAATTTCCCCAGTGGGAGCTGGGAATCTTATGTGTTTTGACACACACACTAAGTTATTCTTATATAAAATAAAGTTTGAGTCAACTAAAATTTTAGGAACTTTAGCAATTATTCATTCAACTAATTATGGCTCAAGAGGAGTAGAAAACTGCAAGAAAGTTTTTCCACCCACATATGCATTTGATTTTGGCTTAATATATCTGTATATGTGTATATATAGCATGTGTTCAGCAGCAGAGGATACACAGTGAGCTTATTGTGTGTTTTTGTTACTGGAGTGTGCTTATGCATATGCAAGTATGTGGGCCATTTTCTGTTGAATTTTAAAAATAATGATAACAAAATGCTCTCTATGATTTTGGAAGATAAAATCATCAAGGAGTTCTGTGAAACATAGAGACAGAGCTTCTTTAAAAACACCCCCAAAGTTTTTCTTACTATTTTATTCTGTGTGAAGGAAACATGTCCAGAATAAGAAACAAATGGTTCATCATTAAAGGAAGGTACATCTAATTATATCATCTTCTTGAGCTTTCCTTCTAAACCTCATTTCCAAGTTGAAGTAAGGAGAAATAGGAGGTGCTTATTATTCTCAGAAGTTAGGAAATTTTTCTTTGAGGTCTCAGGACAAAAAGAACTGTAATTTCACTAACATAACTATGTTCAAGTTATTGAACAAGAAATAGCCGAAAAGGAGAAACTTTGTACATGGGTAATTTTAATTGATGAACAAAATTTAATGCTGAATGAGAAAGGCCTAGTGACAATCTGCAAATAGTAAAAAGATGACACAAATCTGGAGTGTGCTGAGTTTTCACTGGACTGAGTAAAATGGAATTTCATAACATATCTGGATCTTCCATATGCCTGAGAGAGGAATAGATTCTGTCTTTAAAGGTCAAGCCTTCAGAAAGCACAAGTTTGTGCAGTATTTTCATCTTATTTAGAGTGGGAGCATTATTTTTCACTTTGATCTATTTATTTAAATTTAAATTTCCATTAAGCACAAGATTTTAAGTGAACAATTTGTACAAGGGTTTTTCAGTTTAAATATTAGTTCACAGAGTTTTCACTATAGCGACATATTTATCTTAAGGCGAGGTATTCAGCCGACTGTGTTGAATTAAGGCTTGGTGTTTTAAGAGGAGGAGGATTAAATTGCCAAAAACATTACTCAATTTGTTCCACCTGTAAAGTGCACTGATTTACTTCATCTCTCTCTGTCGGTTTTTAAAAGCATGATTATAATTGCAAATTCTAGAGCATCAGTTGTCCAAATGATGAGATTGTCATTACAGATGAAAAGAGAAAACCTAAGACATTTAGAAAAAAAGTCTATTTATTGTTCTGCCTCATTTTGCTTTCTTCAGAGGTACTGGGAAATTTGGTGCAGATCAAAGGAAATTAAAAATACCTGCTGATAATAACAGATAATCTAAAGTTTCAGAAGGAAAAATTATAAATTACACAAGCAAGAGAAAGAATTGAATTAAACCCAAAATGCTTGTTAAAAAGAGTAAGAGAGAGCCCTGGCCAGTGTTTCTAAGTGGTTAGAGCACCAGCCCATGCACTGAAGGGTCCCAGTTTGATTCCCAGTCAAGGGCACATGCATGGTTGCAAGTTCCATCACCAGCCCAGAATGGGTACATGCCGGAGACAACTAATTGATGTGTCTCTCTCACAAGGATGTCTCTCGCTCTCGCTCTCGCTCCCTTCCCTCCTTTCTACTCCCACTAAAAATCCATGGGGAAAGATATCATTGGGTGAGGATTAACAAAAAAAATAGAGTAGGAGAGAAACAGGTGATCGAGGAGATCTCATTCTTTGATAGGAACCACAAGATGGTTTTGCTAAGGTCAGTCATTTTTTCCCCCATCATGGGAGGATATGTCCATTGATTTTAGAGAGAGATGAAAGGAAAGAGAAACATTGTTGTGAGAGAACATCCATTGGTTGCCTCCTGTATGTGCACCAACCAGGGAATCGAACCCACAGCCTAGGTATGTGCCCGACCAGGAGTCAAAGCCACAACATTTTCGGTGTACAGGATGACACTCTAATCAACTGAGCCACCCAGCCAGGGCTAAGGTCAATGTTATTGATGAGACACCAGTTTAGCTGTTGGTTCTTAGGGAGCATAGCACCTTGACATTTTGGGGGGCTGCAGTTGGCTTCTTAGGTAACATACTAGCACATAGCACTTGTGTGATGCTGGGTAAATCATAGAGAAGCATATCAAACATGTTTTGGGGCTGGCATTTCTGGTGGATTTGTCAGTCAGAGTTCCACTATGCACAACAGAAAGGATCTCTGTGCCTGTGACACCTTCTTTGTGGGAGGGAAAGGGTAAGGCTGTCTGACATATGGATTCTTGATCAAATTTAGAAACTTTTGGACTTTTAAAAAAATATGTTTTTATTGGTATTTTAGAGAGAGAGAGAGGAAGGGAGAGAGAGAGAAACATCAATGTGAGAGAAATATCAATGATTGGCTGCCTCCTGCACACCCCCTACTGGAGGTTGTGCCCACAACCCTGGGCATGTTCTCTGTCCAGGAATGGAACCAGCAACCTTTTGCTGCATGGGACAACACTCAATCAATTGAGCCACACCGCCCAGGCCTCTAACTTTTCATGATTTTGAGGAGGAAATCCTGTCTACTCTAAACCAGCTTATGGTAGAAGATTGGGGATTCAGTGAGAATTAAAAATATTAAATAAAAGCATTGGTCTGTTCTAACTTGTTGCCAGTTGAGACAAAATAGTATGAAAAATGGACAAATATGGTATGTATATAGAAGTTGCTATGAGAATTAAATGACTTAATACATACAAAGACACTAGATCCAGACCTGGAAAATAGTAAGCACTTGCAATTGTTGTTCAAATATACAATTAGGTAGATAGATTTGTATGGGTCAAAGAACCAATCATGATACATATAGTTTTGTGTCAGTAGAGAGAGTTTGAACAAATGGTATGCAATATAAAATTTTAATGTATTTAGGAGCACTGAGTCAGATTTGAGGTATTATAATTTTTCATAATTCTTGGAGAAAAGCCTTCAGCATGGCATTAGTTTGCTTCTGAGAGATAGCATGCTTTGAAAGAAAGAGCATGTCTTTGATATCAGACAGATGTGAGCTAAAAATCTCAGTTCTGCCATGTATAAGCTGGATGTCCTTGGCTAAATTGTTTAGATTCTCTCAGATTTTTAATTATAAAATGTAGAGTGTGATGAGCATGAATTGGGCAAACTTTGCATGAGTGCAGGTACACAGTAGGTGCTTAACATATGTCCATGTCCTCTTGTTCTCATTCTCTTGATATAATCTATTGCTTAAGACTAGGGTTTGTGCAGGTAAAAATTGCTTATCAACGTATACATCAGTTCAGACTAACCTGATGCTAAGGTGATATTTAATTTTCCAAGTATAGTTTCTTTTATGTTCCTGTTATCAATTCTCTTTTTAAGATCAGCCTTAACTAAGTGTTATTATGCTTTAGAATTCCTTAAAACCAGTCTTTGTTTCATAGTAATAGATTTTGGGCTTTGTCTAGTATAATTGGCTTTCAAAATGTGATTCTCTGTCAAGGATAATAAATGATCAAATCTGAACTTTTTTTTTTTCCTTTGGTTAAAAATTGAAAAAAAGATTGCAATTGTTTTGTTTTGGTAAGAGAAGTAATTGTATGTGCTTCTGTGTCCCTGATTTTTGTAGACTTTCTGCTGAAAAAACTTCCCCTGGTTCTCTATGCTTTTGAAAAATGAACTACAGACAGAGGTCTAGACAGAAGCCAACTTTCTCTCTGCCCTTTGTGAAATTTAAACAAGGAGGCTACTAGACTGAGGTGGTTCTAATGTCTTAACAGCTTACCTATGCAAACCCAAACCTAAGGACAACTAATCATAAACAGTCAACCAGTTTTTCCCTAATAAGGTAACCTCTTAAGCTATAGACAATCAAATGATTTCCACGTGTTCTCTAAAAGAGTCTTCCTCTAGCTGCTGCTGGTAGAGTACTCCTAACCACTTCCGGTTTAAGGATTGCCTGATTGGAATTGACTTTTTGCTCAAATAAACTCTTAAAAATGTTAAGTTGCCTCAGTTTATCTTTTAAGACCTTTTACCAAACTTTTAGATTATGCACCCTACCAGTAAAACAAAAAACAGAACAACAACAACAACACAACACCCACCCTGGGCCTTCACCTTTTGTGTACATTTGTTTATATATTCTGTACGGATATTAGCATGGACTATAGTACATATTATAAAATGTACCCTAAATAGAAATAAAAACGATGGAGAGAAAAGTGAAATAAATTTTAAAAACTATGTTGGTAACCATGATATCTTCTGATTAGTACAGTTTTCTATTTTTACAGCACAATCTACATATAGGGTGACTGTTATCAGAAATGACTGAGGGTGTAAATTTGTATTTCAGTCTTCTTAAGACTATTGACTGAACTGAGCTGGCTTTTTTTCAAACCTGTTCAGATTGTCACTGTTTTAGTTAGTATAGTACTTGAAGAAGGAAACATCAGCTCTGTTGTTTCCTTGTTAGTCAGTTGTGCTTGCATGTTTAGAATGCTACCTGGTTTCTTTGCAGGAGTCTTTTAAAGTGACCTGTCCATGTTGTAAAGATTGATTTGGATAGATCATACTAATTAAACCCACCTAACTAGTAAAAACCACTTAACTAGTTACACATAAAATATACTATGCCACCACGGACTGGAAGTGAACGCATGGGAAAGGATGCTGAACTGATCGTCCCATGTATGGAACCTCTTTTCTTAGGACACCTTATCCTCCTCACGTAAACATGACCATGTATCCCATGACAAGCAGGGGATATCCTGATCAATCCATGTGTCAAATAAATTACCCTATAGAGGGTAATTTCTTATTTGTTTGGAAGGAAAAGATAAGTAAAAAAATAGACTTATCAACATTTTTTATTTCATATTCCAGTGGGTCATCTGGACTGGATTTAAGAGATCTGTCAATAGCAAGGGTCAGTAACCTTTTTTTGTAATGGACCAGACAGCAAGTATTTTTAGTTTTGTTTTGCATCTATTCAACTTTGCCATGGTATTGTGAAAGCAGCCACAGATAGTACATAAACAAATGGTTGCAGCTGTGTTCCAATAAAACTTTATTTACAAAATTTGCAAAACATTTGTAAATATTGGCATTTGTTCAGATTTGGAAAGAAGACCATATTTTGCCACTCATGATCTAGAGAATTGTGAGTGTGCAATACACTAATAAAGCAATGAATCCCAGTTTTCATGGAAATTACCTAGGGGGGGAACCTCTCTTTAAAGTGGATGGTTTAGTTCATCTCCAATGTCCTTTACAAATTACATTGGACTATAGACCATTCATGCTGGTAACTGATGAGTTGATGTGGCCTCTCTATTTCTGATTGATTTTCTCTCTCAATCACACACACACCTACACACACATACCCTACACCCACAAACATATAGTATGATGTAGCCACCATGGTTTGAAATTAATGAAACTATATCAAGGGAGATTCAGATGTGTTCTGATTGGTGAAGTTATAACTTTAGGGCATGAGGAATAAAGGAACTTAATCAAATTGTCAGGGCATCTTTTTTCTTTTAACATCTATCAAATGCTTAAGCAAATTATGAGAGCTCCAAGGAAATATGGAAATAATTGAATGAGGACAAGTAAACACCGGAAGTAACAAATTATAATTGAAGGAAATTAGCAGAAAAATTTTTTTCACATAGTGATGGGGGAGGGGGGAATCTTTGTCAATAGACAATCCAGCATTCTGTTGATGCTTTCCATGCGTTTACCTCTATGCTGTTATGTCTCCTTCTACCCATTGGGTGACTTTCTGACCCTCTTTCTTAGTTACCTAGAGTCTTCAAGATATCTCAAACTCCCTACTAAGGGGCCCCATCTTGGCCAATTTTGCCTCCAAATTTCCCTTTCTCCTCACTGTCCTCTTCCCATAATACAATAGTAATACAATATATGATAGCAACCATTTTCGTTAGTGAGTCCCCATAATTATAGCATGATAAATGCAAGAGAAACCAGAGGTACAAAGTTTTTTTATATACAAAGCAGAAGTCATGCTTGTAAAGCTTTTTATATTCACTCAACTTTCTAATATTGAGCTAGGTAAGCATGATAAAATGGGCCAAATCATCTTATCCTTTGGAATTTGGGCTCAATTGCAATTTTATATAAATCTTTCTACCAACCCCAAGAATACTTTGTTCATGTGGCATTTTAATAGAATAAGTTGTTTCATAGGAATGAATTTCCAGATAACTAAAATCAGCCCTTTTAAGGGAAGAAAAGGAAGTCCACATTATTATATACTGCTTGCCAGTCATGGTGTTAGATGTATAATAAACCTTGATTTATTTAGTCCTTCAATAACTATAAGACATAAGTATTAATATGAAAATTTAAAATGTTATGGAGAAGAAACTAGAGCTCTAAGAAGTTAAATTGTCTAAGAACACAGGGGAAGAAGGGGCTCAGTTTTCACCTAGATCTGAGCTTGTCTCCATTGTCTGATGCAGCCCTTCTTAATTTTTGATATTTTGCATGCTTCTATTTATAAGTATTGTCACAAACTCTTTGAACAAAGGATATTAAATATTTTCAAGCTGTTCTTGATAACCCAGTGTTGTCATATGAATCATAGACCCTCAGGGACTCTGAAGTATGAAGGATATTTGTCCTTCAGCCCCATCTGTAGTGTTTTTTTTGAGTTCTTGTGTCCTTTTTTATTAGTTTTTCATCTTCATGATCATCAACAAGCTTTCTGTTGTCACTTTAATCCTTTCTCCCTGACTGCCTCTCTCAAGCTAGCTACTACTCTCCATTTCTAATTCTCAAAGTCTAACATCCTGATGACTAGAAAAGCAAACAACTAAATCTGCTAGAGCTTTGTCTAAAGTCAGTGTTTTTAGGAACAGTGTGAGGATATGATGAGTATGGGCTATGAGGCAATTATCTCTGCTTCTTCTCCATTTTCTTGATTATGTGCTATAAAATTGAGATCCCTGAATAAGTGAGGTGCAGAAAACTGAGACCTTATCACTTTTATCTTAGGTATATTTAAGAAATATGCCTGTAACCTAATTTCTCCTTAATATTTTCTTTCATTTCAGCTTGCTAAACTTGTGTCTTTCTACTCTTTTTGTCCATCTCTTTTTTGCACAAAGATTAGGAGTTGAAGAAATGCTATTTCTCAATCACTGAGAAATACAGAAAAATGTAAGTTGAATAGAATTTTGACTGTGAGGGAGGTAAGAGGGGTTTTAGTTCTGGAGAGATTTGGGCTGATTTCTTTGCTTCTATTTTATGTCAGAATAGAATATGTGATCTACTTGAAAAAATAGTAAGCACAATGTGAAATTTTATCAATGTTACTGAATCATATTGAATATCATTTAGGAAAATATTATGAAATTTATTTGAAAATAGAACTTTCTCAGGGAGATTAGGAGTAGGGATTTCTTTATGAAAAACATTTTTTTAAAAATCCATAGACAGCTGGGCATAGGAGAAAAAAGCTGTATATCTGAAAAGCTGTGGAATGTGACTACACCCAGAGCTATTGGCTTGGATGGTTTATGTGTCTTTGTCTCCCAAAGACCTTGAGCTACTTGAAGGCTGCTGATGTCTAACTTCTTTCTGTATCTCCAGGTTCCAGCACAGTGCTCATTACATTGTTGATACACAATAGAATTATTTTAACGAATGAGTGGATGGATTAATGAATGAAAGTGGTGAAGAAATTTGTTGTTGCCATAAGCCAAATGCACTTAAGAGAGACAGGCTCACTTGACTGGCATGGCTCAGTGGTTGAGCATCAACCTATAAACCAGGAGGTCATGGTTCAATTCCTGGTCAGGGCACATGCCTGAGTTGTGGGCTCGATCCCCAGTATGGGGCATGCAGGAAACAGCCAATCAATGATTCTCTCTCATCATTAATGTTTCTATCTCTCTTTCCTTCTCCCTTCATCTCTGAAACGCAATAAAAATATATTTAAAGAAAAAAAAGAGAGAGAGTCAGCCTCTTATATAACAAGCTTTCCTGTGGATAAGACATGGCAAGAATGATGAATTCAAATGTATTTCAGTAAGACACTCAGTGCCACAATGATGTACTTGGGTTTGCTGTAGGAACCATGATGGGATGTTTTCTTTATTTTTGAAATTTATTTTTATTTCTTTTAAGGCATTACTTTAAAATAAAAATGAAGTAGAACACTGTTATAAAACTGACTTATTACATTGATGGAGATAGAGAGAGGCCTAGTTCTAATCCCTGAAATATAACAACTACATGCAATGAAACCCACCAGGCTGCTCTGAAGGCTACTATTAGTTCTGTCCCCTCAACCCTAGATCCTAAACATTTCCCCCCCAGAATTCTATTGAGAAAGAGAATTTTTTTCAGCATAGGATTTAAGCATCAGTAAAAAGGACCAATGCTAGTAGGGGTTTTATTTCATCACTGTTATCCTCATTATAAATAAGAAATATTTTATTCCTTCCTCTGGACACAGCATTTCACTAGATGCCATCCTCTGTCTCATGGTGTAACCTTTATAAATTCAATACACTAATACAAAGTGGAAGGCCTTAAAACTGCTTAATATTTCCTAAGACACATATATAATGTTTACAGTGTGCATGGTGAGATTTAGAAACATCACAGAAGTTCGAGAGAATGGTAAAATTTTTTATTTGGAGAATAAAGCTCTGTGTTCTTGAGTGATTTCTAAGTTGCTCCTAGTTTATTTTTTCTCTGCTATTTTCTTGAAGTCTTCCAAAGTTTTGGGAATATCCTTTTTTTATTACAGAAAAAAACAATCTCCTAGAACTTTTGCAAACTCTACTGTGTTAGGCAAGTATAGCAGACACCAGTAAGTGTCCATTTTCTTTCTCTTACTTCCTTGTGAGGGTATCCCTAATATTGTTTAAGGTAAAAATGTGCTCCATTAAGCATTCACCTTCCCTGCCCTTACACTAAAAACCCATATGAACAATTCTTATCAATAAGACTAGGTAGAAATCTGCTGATTGCTCCTGGGCAATCGTGTGCCTCACTGACTGTTATGGACAATGTTTGTATTTCTCCCCACCTCCTTCTAAACTGATACATTGAGGCCCTAGCGTGATGGCATTTGGAGTTGGGGCTTTTGGGAGATAATTAGGTTTAGATATAAAATTAGAGCCCTTATAATTGCGCCCCCCCCCCCCCTTTTTCTATGAGAATGCATCAAGGGAAGGCCATATGAGCATACAGCAAGAAGGTGGCTGTCTACAAGTCAGGAAGAGAGCTCTCACCAGACCCAAGTCTGCTGGCATTTTGATCTTGGACTCCCCAGGCTCCAGAACAGTGAGAAATAAATTTCTTTGTTTAAGCCACTCTGTCTATTATATCTGGTTATAGCAGCCTGAGTGGATTAAGACAATGACAAGAGGATAGGTGAGGTGTTGCCTCCTTCCTGCCTCTGACTTTCTTCTTTCTGCTTTGAATGCAGATGTGATGTTCCAAACTAAAGCAGACATTTTGTAGTCATAGAATGACAAGCAGAATAAAAACCAACATACTAAGGATATAAAAGCAGAAGGATAGAAAGAACTTGGTTCCTTGATGACACCTTTGAGCAGCTAATATGTTGTAATCGTCGACTTTCAGACTTCTTGATACATGAAAAAAGAAAACCCTTATTTATTTAAACTACTACAAGGTGAGTTTGCTGCTAGAAACACTTTAAAGCATTCATAAAAGTGAGAAATGGCTGTGGTTTATACTCAACTTTCGGTATCCACATAGATCATTTAATTCTGTTTTCTTTGCAATTTCCCAAAGCAACTGGATGTAATATCAACTAAGAGTGTCTTCATTAAGTTAAAATAAAATTTTAACTAGGTAGACTCTCTCTAAGGAGAAATAGTTTAAGTCTCAAGTATTCTTTAATAAATTTTCTAAGGAACTTCTATTATTCAGAGAAATCACTGAATTTAGCAATAGGTAATAGGTATTTAGGCTTTTTGTTTCTCTGGCTAATCTCTTGAAGATGATACCAGCATGAAAACTATACTTCACGAAGCACCTGGGAGACTGTTTTCAGGCAGTCTTCAACTGCTATGTAGAATCAGTCTCTGTAACAAACCAACAGGATTGGGTTGATTTTGCTAGTTGCTTTGAAGGATCAGACATTAAGATATCAGAAAATGCAATTCAAATACTTGCATTTAGTTTCAAATGATTTGTCGTAGTCACTGCAGGACTACATTTCAACAACGTCTTACCTACACCTTCACCTGTCTGTGCATTTATGACATTGATTGTCATCCTAAAGATGACATTGGCATGAGTATTTGTTCGTGGGGCCTTTCATTTGCATACGTATTGTTCATTTTTAATATGACCACAATGTTTCCTCTGAGTTAGCCCTAATCATCTCACATTTCCCAAATCACTCTCTAGTGTTTCTTTCACCAGAGCCAAGGACTGAAGTAACAAGACTTGGATCTAAGGAACACCTATGCTCTTTGAGAATTGAGCTTTTTTTCTCTTTTTAGATCACACCAAAGGTTACTTCTTAAAAGGTTATAACTACTCAAATTCTTGAACTTTTAGATCAGATATTTCAAATACTTAGTATAGAGCTATGGCTTTAAAGAATCAACCAACAAACATCAACCAACCAACTAAACAACCAAATAAAACCCTCTGGCTTACATAGAGAACACAAAGACTGATAATTTATAGCTATCAGGGGTACTAATGTACCATCTTAATAAACTCTCATACCTTGTGGAAGTATTTGGGAGATGAGGTACATTCTTATTTTCTCACAAATGTTAGATAGATGGGTTTTGTTCTAAATCACTTTACAAATGGTTGACTTTACCGTAATGGTTTAACACAACTCCTGACCAATGGGAAAAATAAAATTATTAAAACTATTTTTTAAAGATGATATATTGAGCCATAGAGAGATTTAGCTGCTCTCCTCATTTTTTTTAATGTCACACAATGACTTGTTGGTATTGATGGAACTGAATTTACTCCATTTTCAATTTAACATGTTCCCCGTAAATTATTACAAATTTTATGATTCTGTTTCCCTACCATGACCAATATTTATTGTAAAACAATCAAAGGTCCGATTTTCAATTTTATTAGTGAGTAATTGCATGGAAACCAACTGGATTGGCTAAGAGGTGAACAATCAGATTCAGCCCCAAACAGACAGATTGACCAGGCAATGATTTCCTCATAAAATGTGGTCATCCATAGCCTAACTCCTGGTAAATATAAATCAGTGTTATTTAAATAGCATCCAGAAAGAACACTGTGCCACCTTCTTAAAGTCATTTTCTTCAGTTTGATTGATAACTAATCAGCCATATACTCTGAATAATAAAATCACACAAGAATTTCTTATAGATTTGGATGTGTTAACGATAACCATTTGATTTCATATAACATAAATACTTTAAGGAAACCACCTGTTAAAAAACAAAAATCCATATAAAAGGAAAATACAGTAGTCCCCCCTTATCCACAGTGTATACATTCCAAGACCCCCAGTGGATGCCTAAAATGCAGAGTGTACTGAAACCTATATGTACTGTTTCTTTTCTGAGCATACATAGCTATGATAAAGCTTAATTTATAAATTAGGCACAGTAAGAGATTAACAACAATAACTATTAACAAAATGGAATAATTATAACAATATATCATAATCAAAGTTATGTGAATGTGGTCTCTTTTCTTGCTCAAAATACCTATTTTACTGGATTCACTTTTCTAGTAATAAAACAAAATGATAAAATGCCTATGTGATGACATGAAGTGAGGTGAATGAGACATTAGTAAGTAAAATAAGGCTTACTTAAACATAACTACTGTGATACCCTGATAGTCAATTTGACCCCTGAGATGGCTTTCGGTGACTAACAGTGGATAGTGTATACAGTGTGGATATGGTGGACAAAGGGAAGATTCAGGGCCCAGGCAGGATGGAGCAGAGCTCACCACAATACTCAGAATGCCTTGCAGTTTAAAACTTAAGATTTGTGTATTTCTGGAATTTTCCATTTAATATTTTTAGACTGTGGTTAGCCGTGGGTAACTGAAGTTGCAGAAATCAAACCTGTGAATAAGAGTGGACTAAATTATAGTCTCAGGGGAGCAGTAGGAGAGTGGATGCAATGAGTAGGGAGAGTCTTGTGAAACTTGAGTAGGTGGCCTGATGTTAATACTCTGATGCAGATGTTTTCACTTCTGTTGCTGTAAAGAGGAAAACAAATGTGACCATTTGTCAACACCTGGAGAAAACTTGAAAGAGGTAATTGCGCAATATAGACAAGGATTTTCTAAGCACCAGTCTGTCGGAGGAAAAATTACTCAACTCAAGACAGGCAAACGTTAAATGGACATGCTGAATTGCTTTGAAGGCTGAAAAATCCAGTTGGCTAAACTTTTGCAATATATAAAACTTCACAATTCTTCTTTTCAAAATGGCTTTCTTTTTGAGCTGGGTTGATTAGGAAAATCTTTAGGTTATCTAGGCTATTGTTAACTGTAGTAAAATGCCTTAGAGTGGCTGAATCATTCTTCTAAATTCTATGACATTATCCTGAAGCTGAGATTCAAGTGCAGAAGAAAACATCTGAGGACCCCTGTGTTTGACTTTTACTCCCTATGACTGAGTACATGGGAAAACGTGTCTCAATTAGCCTTGTGCTGATCTCTGCTCTTCACAGCTTAGAACAACCCCCAAAGTATCCATTTTCACACTTTCGTTGCTTTCAAACGTTTACAAGCAAGGAGCGAATGGTCTTTATTTTTTCTTCTTATTGCTGTAAAAAGTGGAAGATACTTTGATGGACATTTTATCTAAGTGGGAATTTTTCTGAATTCTGGGTGTTTGTCTTCCACAATTGGGTTTGAGTATGTTATGTGCTTCCTGATTAGGATTTCTGATTAGGACACGGATAATCATCTGAAGTAAATGCTGCTGGATATTTTTGGACTTCACATAAATATACATGAATGCGAATGGCAGGGAAATAGTAAATAACAATGCAATGCTGAGTGATTAGAGTCTAATATGCTATGTTGTCAGGGAAGAAATGTGAGTTCAATTTCCAGTTGCAGCCTCATATAACTCACCCAGTTCTCAGTGCAATAGGGACTGACCCTGTATAAATGTGTGTTTGCTGTTTTGCTCCCAAACCCCCCAAAAGAGTCAGATTTCTAATTCCGGAATTATTCTTTCCCTTCAATGTTCATCTGTGTTTTGAAGTATGTGATCAATTACACTGATGTATTTCTGTACAGTTGGATGTTTTCAAATGTCTTCATAAGAAGAAAGGAAGGAAGATAGAAAAATAATACACAAATAAATAAAAAATATATTGTGTTCATCAGACTGAGACATTAATCATGTTGAGACTTTGAGAATGAGCAAACCCTTTAAATTTTTCACTTCTTTTCAACCCATCTGCATGCCAGGTGGCAAACCACCTCCTGTGTGCTCCTGATTTTGTCTGTTATTCTGCATGCGGGCGTTGCCTTTGCTGGCCTGGGTATCCATGTTAATGCACAGACCACCTCCTTCACTCCCTTCCAAGCTGTTTCCCCACAGGTGGGATTGGGGACAGGGGTGTGCATTCCTCTGTTTACTTTATAGGGTGAGGCTGAGATGAAGTGATGAGGACACTGGCCTTGAGTTATGGCCTGACACAGTGCCACAGATAGGAACTTAGAGCTTTCTAATCCCCAGCCCTGTGAAATACCAGCTTTTATTTTCTCTTCATCTCAGCTTCAGAGTCTCTTCCGTAAATCAGGCCCAGTGGCTTTTCCACAGCACTGACTGCCAGACACCTTCACCTAACACCCTGTAAATGGGCTGTCAGGACGCGTGGGCTGGAGTCTGAAATAAATGGTTTGAAGCCTGCTTTAAGAAGGCACACTGAGTCCGTGATTTCAATTCCAGTTTCCTTCTCAAATTCTACTGACATGGCCAAAGGAATACAGAAAAACATGAAAAAATCTTATGTGTTGCAAAACAAGAAAGTGCCCTCCATATGCCAGAGACTCTCGGTGAGATACACTGCAAATGACAACAGTGGGCTTTGACCAAACTGTGAAGCACTATGTCGGAGGTAAAGCTGGCTAGAGGAGTGAATGGATGCAATCTGGAGTCGAATACTGCACCAAGAGCTGTGGAGGCTGAAGACAGGATCCAGCCCTTGTCTGGTGAGCAAATCTCAGTTCTTGCAGAAGCTGTGAGGATGTGCAAGTGTCAACAAAGAGAAAGATGCGCTTGAGGGATCTGACAGCAGTGGGAATATTTCCCTCTGGGGCTAGATCATGCACCTAGAACCTTTAATAGAATTGAGAGTGAACTTTCTGGGCTTCAAAGTCAGAGCCTGTCTAACAGTTGTCACATGCACTTGTATTTCTTACCAACTGCAATGCCTACCCAATATTAGAGTATTTCCTCTCCTGTAGTCCTCAGCTTAAAGGTGGGAGTCTTTACTCATCTAAAGATTCTTTGCCCCAGAGCTGCGTGCTCCCACAGTGCTAGAAAGGAGATGAGAGTAATGACAGTAAAGGGAGTCTCAGTGGGCTGGCTGGGCTTCTCTTCCAGTGAGTTGGAAGCATTGTTCTGCTCTTAAACTCCTTTGCTCGGGGCACAGAGGGCAGAAATTTTGGCTGATGTTGAAATCTAGTCATAGTCACCCAGTTCTTAATACCAAAAGGCTTCTTTTCAGGCAAAGGTCTATTAAACCTGCCTGGTTGGGTCCCATTTGATTTCAACAAACTGCAGCTTCCCTCTCAATCCATAAGGAAGTCTTCAACATCTGCAAACTTCCTAATCAAAGATACAGCATGTGTGGGATTTACATACACAGTTTATTCGTTATTAGTATACACATACAGTCCTCTTACTGGAATTTTTATTATACCCAGGAACAATGTTTTTTTATTTGAAACATAACAACACTTTACATAAAATAATTTAAGGATATTTTTCCATAAAGTAGAACGATTATTCCATGGATAGCATCAAGGGGCACTTGTGGCTCCTTTTGGTATTTTCCTGATGGTCCTTAATAAGACTGAACTAAGTATAAGAAGATGGTCCTACCCATGTTTTGCTTATAATAGGAGCATTTATGTATGTTAGAAAAAGAAGGCAATGCCCTTGCTCATTTAGAGACTCCAGGACAAATTGAAAAGGAACTCGTTACCACAGCTGCTGAGGTCCTGACCTGAGGCCACCTCTGCCCATCCCATCTCTGCCTCTGCACAGAAAGTCCAAGTCTGATCCATGGAAACAGATACAGCAAAGCTGAAGACTGCCCTCTCTTCCTTATGTGGGCCACAAAGAGAACAAGACAATCTTTTAAAAATGTCTCCTTTCCTAATTCTGGACAATAGACTATTCTTACTTGCTACCCAACCACCAACAGTCACCCACACTTTAGGGATGAAAAAAAGTAGAGAAGAATCAACAGACATACAAAAAAGTCTCAGCCCTTTTGTCAGAAAAGGATCTAAAGAATCAGGGCGAAAATCTCCCTGTGAAGCAAACTTACTACATGGAACTGGAGATAACTTCAGAAACTTTGTGTGTGTGTGTGTGTGTGTGTGTGTTTGAAAAGGCTTAACAGGGCATTGCATCTATGAAAAGGGAAACCTTAAGGTAAAGGATGATTAAAAAAAAAGCCTCATGCTTTATAATATGAAAATACCACAATGGATCTTCTCTATGCTTTTGAATTTTATCAAAATAAAAGTTTTCCCCTCCCCAGCATGCAATACTGAACAAATTCAGCAGCTGTTGCTATAATATAAAAGTATATGTGAACCCTAGAACACATTAACAATGATATACAGGTAATGAGTCAGTATGAACTTATTTAGGAGATTGATTACAATAAGAGTTCCAGAGGGAGAAAGAGAGAGGATACTAGAAAAACAATAAAGAAAAAAAATTAAAAAATGTCATGAGGCTCAAGAGAGACTTGAATGTTTAGATCAGTTATGTAATTGGGAAAAATTAATTAAAATGAATCATATGTAGACCATCTTATTGAAATTTCTGTATACAGAAAATTCTGGTGGCTGCCAATCTAACTTTTCCTTGGAAACATTCAATTTCAGAAGACAATGAAACAGCACTGTCAAGGTTTTGTAGCAAAAATAATTGTGACCTTAGTATTGAGGACCCAATCCAAAGATTATTCATGTGCAAGAGCAATTGAAAGGCATTCTGAGAGCTGAAAGGAATCAGAAAGCAAATTACCAATGTGTTGTTCCTGGAAATATAAATCAATAGAATATTTGTAACTAAATGAGAAATGCAATGAAATAAAGAACTTATAAATGAGAAGGAAGAAAAACATAAATGCCAGTGAGAAAGCTCATAAAACAGAGGCAAAGCTAAATAATTATTCTTATTATGATTGTATGATTATGGAAGATAGAATGGAATAGTAAATAATATCTTTAAGTTATTCTAGATTATTCCTACAAAATCTAGGAGGTGAGGGTGGTATGGTGAAGATTGTTCATTGTCCACTGAAATCCATTCAGCCCTCCTGCCACAGAAATGGACTTGAGGCTAGGCATATGGTGGTCTCCAGGGTAGACTATACTTCACTCTTGTGAATGTGTGTGACCTTTAACTATCCTCTTGTAAAAGAAAAAAAAAGCAGAATTGGTGGATTCCACTCCCAGTCTAGAACTTAAGACATTAGGCATGCCCTTTCAGACATAGAAGTGACTCAGTTTTACACATGAAGGTGGCAACAAATGCCCAAGTGCATGGGGGTTAATGCCTTGGGAGGAACTTAAGTTCCTCATTGAATGAGGACATGGCTATTCTGCTGACCTGGATCATTCACATATAAACTGTGACATGGGGTCTTTTTGTTACAACTTTACCCTGATTTATATAGGCCATGTGAGAGGAAGAAATAGTATGCATAAAGCAATGGTCATAGCCACTCATGTGGATAAAAGGAACAATCTAAATATATAATTTTTTGCAACAATCTGATCACTTTATACATATTATTATGCAACCTGATTTTTAAAATAGACAATATTATATTGGCTATTCTTCCCTGCCAAGATATAAAGAGTTACATATTATTTGTAACTTTCAAATAGTATGGTGGTTAAATAATGCATTTAATTCTACTTTTTTTCTATTTGAACATTGCATTTTATCCTAATATTTGGCTATTTCAAATAATTCTATCACATATATAAGTGTGTATGTATCTCTGATTTCATTTAATTGAAATTTACTCATATATGAGGGAGAAACATCAAATAAAGATTTTTCATGGACTATAATCAGGACAGATTTAAAAAGCAAATTTGTCTGTGTCTCTGGAACAGAATCTGTATCCCTCTTCGGTAAGCTGAACAACTGAAACCATCAAATAAAGCTTTTTATCCTTAAGTGAACTGGCAGAGTTACCAGAAAAGGCAATCACAATGATTTGTGACTTTCCTAAGAAATCTTGTGATTCAGATATGGAGAACGAACAATGTATTTATACCTGTTAGCGGTGGATGTCCTTTCATTTTCACCATCACCTCAGTTAACTCAACCAGGTCTACACTGCTACCTGTGTTGTGGTTTCTCAGTCTCCTCTTTCAGTCATCTCTTGCTCCCAGTGACACTGAGCTGACTGTGAGGACTTCAGTACCTTTTCAATGTACCATTATCAAGGGGATATTGTTTTCAGATAATAACTGTTCAGTAACATTTAAGCCCTTGGGTATCAGAAAGTAGAGTAGAAAGAAGTACAGAGGCGCCTTAGCTGGTTTGACTCAGTGGATAGAGCATTGACCTCCTGATTGAAGGGTCCTGGGTTCGATTCTGGTCAAGGTCACATGACCAGGTTGTGGTCTCGATCTCCAGTAAAGGGTATGCAGGAGGCAGCCATTCAACGATTCTCTGTCACCATTGATGTTTCTATCTCTCTCTCCCTCTCCCTTCCTCTCTGAAATCAATAAAAATATATATGTTTTTAAAAAGAAGTACAGAGACAACAGAAACGTTGGAACTTCATATTCAGTATTTCAAGTGGACTAGAAGTAAGCAGAGATCAGATTCTATGGGATAGTTTGGCCAATCTTAGATAACAAGGCGGTTCTTTTATTTTGTTTATGGATTGAGTTCCTTCCCTGGAAGTGTTGACCCAGGCAATAACATATAATGTTGCACAGACTCTGCATTGACTGGCCAATAAGCAGTCAAGCATGCATTTGTTTTAGGACTTTAATCAGTGAGTTTATACTAGTCTCACTTCTAAAGTTTGAGGCGTTTTATTTGCTGTCTGGGTGGTAATCAGGGAAATACTTCAGCTTATACATTTTTTTACATTGACTTTTTATTCAGAGTAGAAGTCCTTTTATGATATGGAGAAATAAAAAATCTCAGATCCCTTCTATTGAATCAATATGCTGGGCTATTAAAGAAAGATAACAACAGGGGTAGGTTGTGGATGAGTAGTAGTGGTTCTTTAATTGTGTATGCTAACTGTGGAAGGGTCAGCTGATTACACAGAAGAATATTCCTGGTTGTACACATTGAGGAGACATAAATGTATTGTTTTTATAACAGGTCACTGCCAATTAGTCTCTGGACTTAATTAGTCTTATTGTGAAGGACAAATACCTTTGATGAAATTAAATAGATGATGTACTGATTTCTAAATAACTTCTTGATAAAATAACTGGACTATAACTATTCTTATCCCTGTTGTTTCTTCAGTTTCTTTGAGGTTCTAGGAAATAGCAATCTGAGCAGTTAACTGTAGGGGACTAAATTCCGATTAAGATGTGTCAAGGTTAATAATATTTCTGCACCGAATATGTAAGGGAATGTGTTGATTCGTTTGGAGGTAAAGTGCTGTACCATTTGGATTTCTGTGTATGGCTATCAGATTCTTACTAGAGAAATTTGGAGATGGATGACTAATCTGGCCATTGGAAAGTTGGCAGCCACCCTGGGAAAGGTGAATTAGGGAATCCAGTTTCTAAGTGAACAATGACAACAGAGAGAGCAGTAGAAAATGCTGGAGGATGGGAATTGTAACCCTCTATTTTGAACCACAGAAAGAAAAGTCAGGTAGTAAGAGAAGAAAACAAAGTCCTTTGCTTTAACCATGCCTTTTAATTTAAAATTCAGTGGTAAAATGGTCTATAATCCACTCTTGTGGCAGCTCTTGATTTCTTCTTTCTTTCTTTTTCTTTTTAGTGAGCCATAGAGTTTGCCCTTCAGAGGTAATAGACAAGTGGGTTGTAGGATCCTGGGCAGTGTTTACATCAGGAAACAATAATCCACAGTTGTATGACCTATAGTTTAAGAGCAGGATTTGTGGTTAAAAGTACTTGAAGTGGTCCCTTTAAGGCAGACTTTTATATCTTATTCAATATATCCTCCCTCCTTATTTGGTATCTTACAGAAGTATGTCTGGGGATACTTGGAAGGCAGCTTACACCTCTTGGGCATATAACAGTAATATTAATTTTGTTAGAATCACAAAAGGTCAGAATTGAGCAAGGTAAAATCTTTCAGAGGTTGAGTCAATCTGATCTTATAGGTATATTTGTATAATAATTACATATGGTGAGAGTTTAAAGGAATTTTATAATATAAATCAGTTTCTTTAGGGTAGGGTTAGAAATTTAGCTTAAGAGGGATTAAATTCTTAAAAATTTTCACAGTTTTATTTAAAAATTATCACAGTAAAATCAGCTTCTTTTCTTGCAGTGTATAGTTCTAGGAATTTCAATATATGTATAGATTCATGTAACCAACCACCACAATCCGAATGCAGAACAATCCACCACTCAAAAAAATTCCTCCAATGGTATCTTTTTATAGTCACAACCTTGACCCACTTTAACCCCTGGAAACCACTGGAGTTCTGTCTTTTTTTGAAAATGTCATATAAATGAGGTCATATCATATATAACCTTTAAAATTGCTTTAACTTAGCATATGCCCTTGAGATTCATCAAAGTTGTGTGTATTAATAGTCCATCCCTTTTTATTGCTGAGTAGAATTCCATGATGAATGCCTCAAAGTTTGTTTATCCATTCACCTGTTAAAGGACATTTGGATTCTGTCCAGCTTTGGACAATTATGTATGGAGTTGCTATAAAATTTATGTACAGGTTTTTGTGTTATTGGAAACTGGAGGAAAGGTGATTATTATTATAAAGTGACAAATAACTTGGCTGAATAGTGTTTTGCAAAAAGGAGAACTTGCAAATGATGAACTTGGATATTTAGCTGAAGAAATTTTGTAAGTAGTGCTAAAGAGATGGCCTAGTTTCTCCTTGCTACTTGCGGTTAAAATGCCAGAGGAGAGAGATAAATTGAAGAAGAAATTGTTCAACCAAAAGAAATTAGAACTTTAAGATTTGGAAAATAATCAGCTTGTCCAAATTGCAGTAGTTAAGAAAGCTTGTTTTAGAGACAAACATCAGGAGTGTGGTAGACAACCATTTATTAAGAGATTATACATGTGACTCATGGATGCAATCATGTGACTCCTGGATTCAACCATCCCAGAAGAAGCCCAGAATAGAGATTTGCTTAGACAGGAATGATCTGTGAAGAACCCTGTTTTCTGATGGCTTGGATCCATCTGGATTGCGCTGGAGACTAACAAAGGTTTTGAGAATTTTTTAAAAAATAAATCTTTATTGTTCAGATTATTACTGGTGTTCCTCTTTTTTTTCCCCTCATAGTTGCCCTCCACCTGATTCCCCACCCCACCCCATGCCCTTACCTCCGCCACTGTCTTCATCCATAGGTATACGATTTTTGTCCAACCTCTTCCTGCACCCCTCAAACCCCCTTCCCCCTGAGAATTGTCAGTCCACTCCCTTTCTATGTCCCTGATTCTATTATATTCATCAGTCCATTCTGATCATCAGATTTCTTATTCACTTGATTTTTAGATTGTTGGTAGGTATGTATTTGTTGTCATTTTGTTGTTCATAATTTTTATCTTTACCTTTTTCTTCTTCTTCCTCTTCTTAAAGAATACCCTTCAGCATTTCATATAATCCTGGTTTGGTTCTGATGAACTCCTTTATCTTTTTCTTGTCTGTGAAGCTCTTTATCTGACCTTCTATTCTGAATGATAGCTTTGCTGGGTAGAGTAATCTTGATTGTAGGTTCTTGCTTTTCATCATTTTGAATATTTCTTGCCACTTCCTTCTGGCCTGCATAGTTTCTGTTGAGAAATCAGCTTACAGTCATATGGGCACTCCCTTGTAGGTAACTAACTGTTTTTCTCTTGCTGCTTTCAAGATTCTCTCTTTGTCTTTTGCCCTTGGCATTTTAATTATGATGTGTCTTGGTGTGGTCCTCTTTGGGTTCCTTTTGTTTGGGGTTCTCTGCACTTCCTGGACTTGTAAGTCTATTTCTTTCACCAGGTAGGGACAGTTTTCTGTCATTATTTCTTCAAATAGGTTTTCAGTATCTTGCTCTCTCTCTTCTTCTGGCACCCCAATAATTCGGATGTTGGTTGGCTTAAAGTTGTCCCAGAGGCTCCTTACACTATCTTCATATTTTTGGATTCTTTTTTCTTTTTGTTTTTCTGGTTGGGTGTTTTTTGTTTCCTCATATTTCAGACCTTTGGTTTGATTCTTGGGGTCCTTTGATCTACAGTTGAGTTTCTGTATATTCTTTATTTCAGACAGCGTATGCTTCATTTCTAACTGGTCCTTTTCCATTTTTTTGGCATTCTCATTAAGGTCCTTGAAGGTCTCACTAAGCTCCTTGGAGGTTTCATCAAGTTTCTTGGCAGTTTTTAGAATATTCTTGAGTAACCTTATAAATGTGGTTTTGAACTCTATGTCCAGTAGTTTGCTTCCCTCCATTTCTTTCATTTGTGACACATTTCTTTGTCTCTGCATTTTGCTGCTTCCCTGTGTTGATGGAGTGGTTTTCTGTGGTAGGTGACCAGTGGTTCAGCCTATCACCTGAGGTGGACACTCTTGGTGCACCACTTTGTGGGCTGAGTGCAAAGTCTTGGTGTAGTTAAGCCTTGATTGCTGTTGGTACACTGGGAGGAATTGACCTCCAGGCCAATTGGCTGTGAGGACCCACTGTGTCTATAATGGAAGAACTGCTGTGCTGGAGACACACTTGTGGGGCAGGACTTGCTTCAGTGGGGCTTTGGTGCTCACTGAGTCTGCCTCTTGAATGTATCACTTATGGATGTGAGTATTTGAAATCTGGTGTCGTCTCACACTGACCACTAGATACTCTAGCTTCTGGATCTCCAATGGGGTGCAGGACAGCTACTGTCTGAGGCCACCAGCAGGAGCTACAGTGAGAACTAAAGTTTTCTCCTCTTTGCTTGGGGTTTGGAGGTTTTGGAGCTGTCTGAACAGAGCTGCAGTTTGTTAGGTTAAGCTGCGATAGGGCAGACCATTTATATGCAAAAGCCACTGTGTGGAGCTTGGGTGGGTTTGTAGATTGTGTGGGGCGGGGTCTTAGGGAGTCACTAGGCTAGGGTGTGGCAAAGAGCAATGGCTGCCAGTCAGCCATCTCTGCATCTCCGTGTTTCCAAGTCCCTGCAACACATGCCCCAGTGCAGTAAACAATGATTGCTGTGCGCACCTCTGCAAGAAAGTCACCCTCACTTTCCAATCCGATAGCAGACAGTCCAGCTTCTCCCCATAGGAGTTTGAGTCCCCAGAGTCTTCCCAGCAACTGGAGTTCAGAGTAATTGGGAGCTTGTCTCCCTTCAGGTTGAAAATAGCAGCGCACCCAGTCACCCGCTGCCAGCCTGATTCGCACGCTTCTGTACCTCAGCTTTTTAGCGCTTGTGCAGGTCTCAATGTTCTTTTCTCTTTCCTTCTAGTTGTAGAACTTCCACTCAGCCATATTTTCTGTGGTTCTGGGTGATAGACATTTTGTCTTTTAGTAGTAGTTTTGAAATTGTTGTGCGAGGTAGCAGTTTAGGTGTTTACCTATGCCGCCATCTTGGTTCGGATTCCCTTGAGAATTTCATACCAGCAGAAATGCTGCCAGTCGAGACTGTAAGGAACAGAGACAAAAAGAAATGGAGAAAGGTTTCTGGATTGCTGGGATTCTCCAGGACAGGCCAATAGAGCTGTTTGGCTGTAACTTGCATTATTCTTCAAGAAAAGGAAGGAATAACCCTGAAGATGATTTGGAGGTCACTAGCATGGCTACTGCCACCATGGGTGTCACAGGGTACGGGCCTCCAATGTGAGGCTGTCTCCTTCTTTGTTTCAGAGAATGGGGGCATCTCCTCAGTTTAAATAGACCAAGAAGCCGCTGCCCAGGGCTGAGGGAGAAGGGCTGTCATGCTTATGCTCTGAGAAGTCAGTGGGCCTAAAAGACAGAGCGTTGGATTAAAGAGAATTATTCTCAAGCCTTCAAAGCTAATGAGAATTGTCCTTCTAAGTTTTGGACTTGCTTAGGACCTGCGATCCGTTTCTTTTCTCTGATTTCTCCCCTTTGGAATGAGAATGTCTATCCGACACTTGTCCCACCATTGGATATCAGAAGCAGATCATTTGTTTTCTGGTTTTACAGGTTTACAGCTGTAGAGCAATGTTGCCTCAAAATGAATTGTACCTTAAGTCTCACTCACATTTAGTTAGATAAGATTTTTGACTTAGAGTTGATGCCAGTATAGGTTAAAACTTTTGAGGCTCTTGGAATAGGTGGAATGCATTTTGCATGTGAGAAAGACATGAATTTTGGAGGGCCAAAAGATGAAGTGTTATGGGCTGATTTATGCCCCCCAATCTATATATTGAAGTCCCAACCCTCAGTACCTTAGAATGTAACTGTATTTTAAGGTAAGATCTTTAAAGAGGTAATAATGACATCAATAGGGTGGGCCTAATCCCATATGACTGGTATCCATTCAATAGGAGGAAACCTGAGTATAGACAGCTATAGAGGGAAGACCGTGTGAAGATGGAGGAAGAAGATGACCATCAACAAACCATGAAGAGAGATTTCTTAAGAAACCAACTTTGCTGACACCTTGATGTTGTACTTCTAACCTCTAGAACTATGAGAAAATAAATTCTGTTGTTTAAGCTACCCAGTCTGTTGTATTTTGCTATGGCAATCCTGGAAAACAAATACAATAAATTGTCAACACTCTAGGGCAGTGGTCGGCACTGTTCACGAGCCGCAATTTGCCGCACTGTTTACTAATGAGTTTGCCGATCACTGTTCAAGGGTAAGTATGCCTGGGTGAGTCGTCAGTTGTTGTTGTTGTTGTTTTAATTTAGCCATTCCAGTAGACGTGTTGTAGTGCTTCATCAAAATTTTAATTTGTATTTTCCTAATGGCTAATGATGTTGAGCAACTTTTAATGTGTTTTATCTTTACATCCTTATTGGTATAGAGTCCAGTTCTTTGCTAATTTTCAAATTGAGTTGTTTGTTTTTATATTGTGTTTTGAGAATTACTCATATATTCAGAATACAAATGTTTTGTCAGATATGTGATTTGGAAATATTTTCTTCCAGTCTGTAACTTGTTTTCATCCTATTAACAGGGTGTTTTAAAACACAAAAGTTTTTATTTTTTAAAAATGTTTTAAAAATATATTTTTTTATTGATTTCAGAGAGGAAGGGAGAGGGAGAGAGAAATAGAAACATCAATGGATGAGAGAGACTCATTGAACAGCTACCTCCTGCATGTGAGCTCACAAGTGGAATGAACCTGGGACCCTTTAGTCCACAAGTCAATGATCTATCCACTAAGCCAAATCGGTTATAGCCAAATGTTTTTATTTTTTATGAAGACCAACTTATCAACTTTGTCTTTTATGAATTGTGTTTTTGGTGTCATGGAAGAACACTTTGACTAACCCTACGTCAAAAGATTTTCTTCTAAAAATTTATAACTTCCTATCTTATTTTAGATCTATGACCCACTTTGAGCCAATTTTTGTGCAGTGTGTGAGTACACACAGACCTTCTCCTACTTATTCAATGAGAGACTAATCTAGGTGCAGCTGTAAAAGAATTTTGCAGATGTAATTCAAGTTCCTCATCAGTTGATTTTGAGTTATTAAAAAGGGAGAATATTGTGGGTGGGCTTGACTCAATTAACTGAAAACGTTTTAAAGAGGGATTTTAAGGCCCTTCACAGGAAATTCAGGGACTCCAGAATGCATATGGGAAAGAAAACTGTAGAATCTTTCTGCGTTTGGGGCTCCTCACAATCACTTTGCATTGCTGATTTGCTGATTTACCTTGTTGGTGTGAAGCAGCAGTTGCTTCTGCAATTACTGAAGCCTCCCTCCTGGCTTTCTTAAGTTTCTCTGACTTCTGGGCTAGGTGTGCGTATTTAGCTCCATGATGAAAAGCTCTGGTTTTCACAGGCTACTCTCATCACCAAGGTCAAAGGCAAGAAGAATGAATACTGGTTTCTGTCCATCCTATTAGGGTTCCCAGTCATGCTCATTGGGTTCTGGATTGTATGTGATCATTTTTTCCTATCTGTGAAATTTAGGGTTGTTTATTCAGCTACACCGTTACACAAAACAATTCCTCATTCAGTTTTTCTGTATGAACCATGACTAATATAGTTATCTTTTTTTTCTGTTATATTGGTTCCATACTTTGGTGAAAATTAGAATCACAGATGATCTGTAGGACAAAACTCTTTCTCCCTTTGGGTAAAATGAGTGGCTGAAAGCCATCAAATAGGGCAGTTTGCCTTAAGCAGACTGACAGAGTGAGTGATCAGGGAAGGCAATTTCAGTTACTGATGGGTTTTCTAAGAAACCTTATCATTTCAGCTTGCAAACATAAATGAAGCACTCAAATCTTTGTAATGGCTGCTGATTTCCTTCCATTAGCACCTTTGCCTTAGGCCATGTCTCTAGTGTTTCCTTTGTTATATTTTCTTAATATTATTACATGAAATAAGCATTTGAAAAACATCTCTTCCAATATAATAGTACCAAAGTGCTTTTACATGTGTATAGGTTAAAAAAAACCTGAAAGTAAATATATCAGAATGTTGGTAGTGAGCATCACTGGGTGTTAATATTATGGTTAAACTTTTTTTGTTTTTTTGATTATTGGGAATTTCTACATTTTCGTCAATGAAACTGGTATTTGTGTCCCCCTAAATCTATATACAGTATTGAAGACCTAATCCCCAATGTGACTGTTTTTGGAGATGGGATCTCTAAAGAAGTAATTAAGATTAAATAAGGTCTTAAGGGGAGAGGCCTGGCCTGATAGGATCAGTAGTATTCTGATAGGAGACACAGGGGAGCTTGCTCTCCTCTTTCTCCCATATCAGGACAGAATGAGAAGGTGGCTGTCTACAAGAGACCAGAGAGCCCTCACCAGAAAGTGAACCCTAGGGATCTTGATCCTGGAATCTCTAGCCTCCAGAACTGTAAGAAAATAAATTTCTGTTGTTTAAGCTATCCAGTCTATAGTGTTGTTATGGCAGCTCAAACACATGAGGACACGTAATTATTTTTGTAACAAGTATATAAACAACAATACTGTTGTTATTTTAAGAAAAATAAAGCCTGGCTTAAAAGACAATAAAAACCAAAAGTGCAAGATCTTTTGATAATTATGTAAGTTTTCAGGCATTGCTAATTATATCTTGAATTCCTCAAATGAAACATATACAATAAATGCTAAGTAGAGATGCTGAGAAATATGTTACTTGGAGAAAACTTGTGTTTTTTTGGAGAGAGCTATACAATTTATTTTTGTTGGAGGAGTAAAATTTAGGTAAGTAATTGTACATCTGGCTAGAGAGTCCAGTTACAAAAGTTTTGCATGACCACACAGTCTCTGCCTTCTCCCCATCACACACACACACACACACACACACACACACACACACACACACACACACACACTTACTTGTTTTTTAAAGTTCCACACCAGCTTGATACTACAACATAACATATTGTAAGACTAAAACTCTATCTCATCAAGAACCTAAGTTAAATTACACTAAAATTTAATCAATAGTGTCACAGCTTTCCCATCTATTGGGTTTTATATCTGATTACAGTACTTGTTAAATGACATCTTTGACATCAGATGATGTTGATGGGTGCCCTTCTCTTTCCTCAGCTACTATAATCTTTTCTATTTTCCAGTGCTGGCCCTCATTTGATTTTGAGGGAGAAAAGACTTAAAGACATGCTGACATACTCTAAGCAAAGCAGATGGTTAGTGGAAAGTTGGAAGGTGTGTGCTCTCATTTCATTTTCCGAGGAGAATTTTGTCCTTTATGCCTCTGAATGTATTACTGTAGATCTCCATTTCAATGTTTCAAAGACTCTTTCTAGAATGAGTTCATATTCTTATTCTCTCTCTCTTGCTCTCATCATTCTTCTTCTCCCTCCTTAAGCTCATTTGGATATTATGGTGAACAATGGCCAACATTTTTATTTTTTTGGAGAGAAAATTTGGTAATTCACATGAGGCAAAATCACATTTTTGATCCAAAGTACTGTTCACTATGTAGGAAGCATTTGTAGGAGATATATTAAAATAATTCACTTAGTCACTTGTCTGGCATGTAGATAATCACTGTATTATTTACACTGAGTTTCATGCTGTTCTACCTCAAAAACACTCTAGGGTTTGCTATATTTCCCATGGTGGTTGGACTAGAGGCTATTATTGAGTTCAAATGCTGCTGAATTTCTAGAATAGATGAAGTATGGTGACCAAACCTCTTACTTGAGGTAACCATATAATTAATTCCATTAGGTAGCATAATAATAAAGTTGAGATTTGACGTTATTTGATGTTATTTTGGTTCTTCTGGTTTAGTCTTTTAAAATAACCCCAATTTATTTTAGGTCAATATTGAAACTTTTTACATCTCTTCCTCCTTTCCCTGCTCTCACATGTAAAGTATCTGGATTTTAAGGAGGGTGGAGAAAGGACTTATAGGAGTTTAGGTGTCTGGGAAAGGGAGCCTTGGAGTTATGTGCAGGATCCCTTAGGCTGCCACCTTCACAGCGGAGGCGGGTCTGTCCTTGTTCCTCTTTTGAGATGTTCTGAGTTCCACTGTTACCATGTGGTCTTTGCAGGTATTACTTGTTCTATGTAGGACACCAGCTACCGAATAAAGCACATTGTTCTCAGTCATTTACCTCTTACTACAGTAGCATCTTTGCCCAACTGCCACTGCTCTCTCCGCACTTTGTGTCCCTGCACTGGGGCATATGAGAGCTTCTGGATTAATTGCAGGCCACTTAGAAACCATGGGAAATCAGAATGTTGTCTCAGTGATCTAAGCCAGCCCCATTATTTTTACCTATGCATTGGGATGGGGCAACAAACTGCATAGAGTGCCTCCGCTGAAGGCTTGAAGCCATCTCAAACTCTACCCAGAGAAGTGAGCCGCTGTTCCTGATTTCCCAATACTTATTTCAGTGTTTGGATCATAATCCTCTCTAGCCTCTTAAGGATAAACACCATGAGGATTTGTAGTTGATCACAATTCTCTGCCATTTTCCTTTCTCCTTTCTATGTCTCCTGGTCTGGAAGTCTGGGCTAGCACCCTTTCGTTAGAGCAAATGTTCTCCCTTGCAACATATCCTGAGTTTAAAAATAATCTTATTCTATGTGTCAAAATTGAAAACTACTTTATTTTTCTTCAGACTCCTGCTGTGATAATCATAATCTCCCCGGGGCTTCTGGCATAACAAGGGGAATGTTACGGATCAGGAAAAGTCAAAGAAAAGCAACTTAATTTGTTTATAAAAATATGATTTCTCCTTCAGTAATTTAGTCAGTTATCCCACTAATATTTATTGATTTCTTGTCATGAGTTAGATATTAGGAATGTAGGAAAAAAAGACAGTGTGTATAGGGTGGGATGAGTGAAATATAGAGGGCTAGAGAAATGGAAATCCTTTCTGAGATTAGCATTTACCTTAACCCTTAGATTTCTTCCTTTTTTAAAAAAAATTGTTTACTAGAGGCCCTGTGCACGAATTTGGGCACCAGTGGGGGTCTCTCGGCCTGGCCTGCAGGATAGGGCTAAAACTGGCTCTCTGACATCCCCCAAGGGGTCCTGGATTGTGAGAGGGCACAGGCCAGGTCCAGGGACCCCACTGGTGCACGATTGGGGCCAGAGAGAGAGACAGGAGGTTGGCCAGCCAGAGAGGGACTGTGGGAGAGCTCCAGGGGTGTCTGGCCCATCTCCCTTTGTCCCGATTGGACAGACCCCAGCAGCAAGCTAACCTACTGGTTGGAGTGTCTACCCCCTGGTGGTCAGTGCATGTCATAGTGAGTGGTTTATCAGCCTTAGGAAATCATTAGCATATTACTCTTTGATTGGTTGAATGGTCAACCAGACACTTAGCATATTAGGCTTTTATTATATAGGATAGTATTACAGATGTCCCCCATTACTCTCCCCACCTCCCTCTTCCCGCCCCCCCCCCCCCCAGCTTTCTTCCTATTGATGGCTTCTGTAGGAAAACCTGCTGGCAAGTTTAGTAAAACAATAGCCCAAATCTCCAGTTTTTGTAATGATGGGAGAATCTCCTATGGGCAAAGGCAATTGGACAGCTGATCCTTGTCCCTCTTGGGGAATTTCTCTTCATGAAGTTGATTTCAGGGAGTTGCTAACTTCCCTGTCCCCATTCTGGGCAAGTGTATCCATAAATGATTCCCTGATTTTTTCCTGAACAGATGAGAAGACCATGGTTTAATGTTTAATGAAGTCTTTATTTAGGTCATAGAAAGATAAAATGAGAGATTCAAAATAGAAAGTAAGATACAAATAAAAAAGTTCTGGCTTTCTGATGTACTTGAATCCTGACTCATTCTCACCATATCCCTGGAAGGGTGCTGTCTTGCCTAGCTACAAGGTGCCATTCTACCTTACTCTCAGTGCTCCACAGCAGGTTAGCAGCTGCTCTTTCTTCCTTGCATGGGAGTGCCTTCAAAACTGTCTAGATTTCATAAAGTACCAGGCCAAGATGGCAATAGCAAGACACTTATTAAAGAAATAGAAGTTTCATTTTCTTTCATCTCAAGTGTGCTCTACAGATTTTTGGTTTTCTGTCCCAGGCTTTGTCTCCTCCTAGAGTCATTGATACTCCTTGCAGGGGACTCCCCAACTACTTGTGGGAGTGTTGCCTTATATGGTTTCAAAGAAAAATCATATGAAAATCATGAGAATTCAACTTTTTTACAAGATACATGAAGAGTAGTAAAGGGGATTGCTGAATTTGCCTGTAACCATGTCTGAAAAATGTTGTAGATATTTGATTAATTTCTATCTAATTTTTAAAACCAAGATATAATTAATATGACATAAATCCAGTCTTTTAAAGTGTATAAGTCAGTATTTTTAGATTGTTCAAATTGTTGCACAACCATCACTGCTGTCTAATTCCAGAGCATTTTCTTTAATCCCAAAGAAACTCCATACCTATTAGCAGTCCATTCCCCACTCCTGCCAAACCCTGTCAACCATTAGTCTACTTTCTGTCTCCATGGATTTATCTGTCCTGCACGTTTCAGATAAATGGATGTTGGAGGAGATCATCAGCTGGTAGGTAGCTAGCTGACCTACCAGCTGGACGCAAGCAATCTGAGGTTCCTCATCCCCACCCCTGTCCTTGGGATGTGTGTTCTGCTTGTCTTCCCCTCTGTAGAAGCAGCTTTGAGGACAGAGCCTAGAGCAGTAATGTGTTATTGAGACCATCTGGACTGTATACATGACTGGACCCAGTTAAGTCCTCTATATAAACTTTTAAGATTCTGGCAGGGGGGTGCGGAGATCTACTCATCTTTGGCACCCAAGACAAGCCTTGTAAATAAGTTCTCTTATTAAACCTGCCACCTACAATCTGGAGTGGCCTGCTTCTTTTTACCATCTCTCTTTGTCCTCTGTGTATGGAGGCCGTTTTCAGATTTCAATCAGGAAGCTCGGGAGGTTGTGAACCAACAACAAAATCCTTTAATATGTGTTCTTTTGTACTAGGCTTCTTTCACTTAGCATGTTTTCAAGTTTTATTCATGGTGTAGTATGTTTTAGTGGTTTTTGGATGCCTGAATAATATTCCATTCATTTTATAAAATTCACTCATTAACTGATGGACATTTGGGCTGTTTACTTGTTTGCTGTTACGAATATTGCTGCTATGAACATTTATGTGCAAGTTCTTGGGTGCACATCTGTTTTTAATTCTCTTGGGTATACCTACAAGTGGAAGTCTCAGGTCACGTGCTAACTTTATGTTCAACTTTTGGAGGAATTGCCTACCTGTTTTCCAAAATGGCTGCACATTTTGCATTTCTTTTTTATTATTGCATCTTATTGGGTATAAGTGGTACCCTGTTGGGGTTTGATTTGCATTTTCCACCAGGAATAGGATGTTGAGCTTTTCATGTGCTTATTGGCCATTTTTATATCATTGTTGGAGAAATATCTACTCAGATTCTTTGCCAATTTTTAAATTGGGTTATTTGTCTTTAAATTGTTAGGTTGTAATAATTCTTTATATATTCTTATTACTAGCCTCTTATCAGATATATGATTTGCAATGTTTCTCTCTTCTGTGGGTTGTCTTTTCACTTTCTAGATAGTGTTCTTTGAAGCACAAATGATCTTAATTTTGATAGTTACATTTATCTATTTTTTCCCCCTTTCATTGCTTATGCTTTCAGTGTCATATCTAAGAAACCAGTGTCTAATCTCAGGCACAAAGGTTTACATTTATGTTTTATTCTAAGAGTTTTTTTTTGTTTGTTTTGTTTAAGGAGTGGGGTATTGGACAAAGAAAGTGAAGAAGCAATTTCCAAACAAAAGGAATGGAAGATGAAAAGTTACAGAGTTGTGAGAGGATTTGGTGATTTTTATAAGACACAGGTCCCTGGGGCATAGCATACAATTTTCTCGTGTAGTGTTTCATTTTTATACAAATTGGCACTTTTACTCTCTACCAGCAAAATGTGTACACTTTTTAATAATGTATTTTAAGAGGCCTGGATGGACTGCTTTTTCTGAACACACACTGTTATATATTAGTGTAAGGTTGCCTGGGTGCTGAATAGTTTTACCACATATGTTGCCAATAATAACAAGGGAGAAAAAAATGTAGCGGAAGAGGTCATGTCATTTTTATTGATCGGCTGATATCTTAAGAATTTCATCAAGCAAAGTGACAACATACATAGCACCTGCGCTGAAAGCCTTAGCTGAGTGAACAAGAATGAATCAGTACAGTATATAAGACATTGTTTTCCTTTTCTTGGCCTGCTACATCAAGGTCATTGTTAAAAAACACAAGTTCTCCAGAGTACTGGTCTTTAAACCTGGCTCCACATTAGAAACACCTGGAGAGATTTTAAAAAACACAGACCTAGTGAATCAGAATGCCATTTTTTTTTTTTGGTGTTTTTGCTTTTAATTTAATGCATTCAGGGATTCTCATACCCAGCCAGGTGTGGGAACCAGTGCCCCAGAGGACATTGCCTTCCCCCACAGCTGTCCTACTATGTTGATGGCTTCCAGCCACGTTAATCAATACAAATAAGAATAAATGAGTATCATTTTCTAAAAAGATACTATATTCTGACTGTGTCAGAAATATCTTCTTAATCAGTTAGCAAAGGGACAGGAGAAGGGAATTCAGCGAGTTTAATGAAGCAGGTGGGTTTTATTTTATTCACTTGAGTGACAGAGAAAAGCCATGACCACAGTATTGTCTATAGAAAACAGTCTCAGAAGTCCTTAAATTTATGCTTGCATTTAATGATCATCACTCAATAATGAAATCAGCTACAACGCTGCAACTATTGACAAGATTATCAAAACGTGCATTTGCTTTGACTCTGAGCATACCATTTTATTAAACTAGTAGCCCAGTACATGAAATTCGTGCACAGGGAAGGGGTGTCCCTCAGCCTGGCCTGCATCCTCTCCAATCTGGGACCCCTGTGGGATCGGGCCTAAACCGGCAGTCAGACAACCCCCTTGCAATCTGGGACTACTGAATCCTAACTGCTCACCTGCCTGCCTGCTTGATCTCCCCTAACCACTCTGCCTGCTGGCCTGCTTGCCCCCAAATGCACCCCCCTGCCAGTCTGATCACCCCCAACTGCCCTCCCCTCCTGGCCTGATCACCCCTAACCGCCTCTGCCTCAGCTCCACCACCATGGCTTTGTCCAGAAGGACATCTGGAAGGTCTCATGGTCTAATTAGCATATTGTCCTTTTATTAATATAGATAGGATATGACACACTGCCATAACTATAACATATCTACCAGTATTACTCTATGAGAATACGTATTTCATGCAATAGGAAGGCATCTAATATATTACATTGTATATGTTGTAAGTAGTAAAAAATACTGTATTCATAACAATAATATACACCCTGTGACTTCAGTTCTTTGAACGTTTCCTGATCCCTAATGTATTTTTTTTGTCATTCAGTGTAACTTTATTTACTGTTTATTGCACATGATTTGAGGTCTTTAATTTCTAACTACCAAAGATTCAAAGGACTATTTTTTCCATGAAGTTTAACATTAACATTAGTGAATTCGTGTGTTCATGTGTTTTTATTGTAAACATTTGAATTATTCACATTGTCATAGATCCTGAACTCATAAGCGTGGACCATGCACAGGCTGGCAGCAAGCCAGGAAGCCACTCTGCAAGCAAACAGATACTCTGTACAAGGAGAAAAGTCATAGCACAACATTTAATGTCCAACCTGAGTCACCTCACAATGTTACATATATTGACTTCTTAATTCATATAGTATCGGGAACTCAACTGCTTGGTTGGTGATGGGGTTGACCTGGTTTTGGGAGGATTATTCCTGAAATAATTAAGGAAAGGGGGGCTCAATCTCTCTTCTTGGTTGCTTGCTCCTCCCCAGCACCTCCAACTTTCTCCTCTATCTTTCTTCTCATCCTCAGCTTCTTGGGTATCTTCTCCTTCACCTTCACCTCCATCTTCCTCCTTTGCATCCTCAAATTCTTCCTTGGCACCTTCTTCCCCTTCCTCTTCCTCAGCCTCTTCCTTCTCCTTCTCCTCCTCTTCAGCTTCTCCTTCAGAAGGGCTTCACCCTTAGCTTCCTTGGCTTTTGCAACCTCAGTGGTCTCTTCCACCTCTATCTGCTCCTCCTGGATGTGGCTGGTGTATTAAGAAGGGAAGGAGCCAGCGGACATCAAGTAGGATCTGGTCTGTAAACCACTGTAGGCAGATCGACCAAAGACCTGGGAACTCTGGGAGTAGCCGCTGGTGAATCTGAGCGGGGTCTCCTCACCTTCCAGAGTTTCCTGTAAGTTGCAATGTCAATGTCCAAAGCCATCTTCACATTGAGGAGGTCCTGGTATTCTTTTAAATATCATGCCATTTCACTCTTTGTAGTTCTCAACTCATTTTCTAATTTGTTGATTGTGTCCTGCATAGCTCTAACGTCTTCGTTCTGCTTATCCTCCAGCTCTTGCAGCTCATTTCTCAGCTTTTCGTTCATACCCAGGCTTGTTTCCATCTCCAGGGTCTTGGCCTTCAGCAGTCAGAGGCTCTCGGACACCTCCTCCCTGGCAGCGCGCACCGCGTAGGTGTTCTTGGCAGCGCTCTCTGTCAGCAAGGTGAAGCGGCTCTTGTACCATTCTTCGGCATTCTGCATGTGCTTGGCAGCCAGCTTCTCTTACTGGGTGCAGATGTTCTTGAGCATAGCAGAGAGGTCAGATCTCCGTGGAGATCTGAGCATACTGGATCTGTGCCTGCAGCTCGGTGATCTTCTCTTCATGTACCTTCTTCAGAAAGGCGATTTCATCCATCAGGCTGTCAATGCACTTTTCCAGCTCAGCGCCAGCGAGAGCCGCCACATCTGCATCTTTGTGCGCCTCCATCAGCCAGCCCTCTGCATCCTCATGGTTCAGCACCTCTTCTTGGTAGTGCGCGTGCAGGTTGCTCCCAGCCACTTCGGAGCCCCTGTGCCTTCTAACTGCCCACTTCCCTCTCCTCGTCAGGGACTGGGTGCAGTGGGGCGGGGCACAGGCATCCCATTTTCATTAAAATGTTCAACCCGGGTCTGTTCCACCAGTGTCCGCAGGCAGCCCTGGGGCAGACAGTGATCCCAGAGACCCTGGTCACCCCCGCCTGCCCTGTCCCGATAACCGCCTGGACCCCGAGGGAGACGTCAGGTGCTGTCCATGCCGCCTGCCTGGTCCCAATCACTGCCTGGACTCCGGGGGCGTCAGGCGCTGCCTGCCCGGCTGCGTGCTGCAACTGACCGGTCCCAATCCCTGCCTGGACCCTGAGGGGAACATCAGGTGCTGTCCATGCCGCCCCCTCCGGGGGGGGCATCAGGCACTGTCTGCCTGGCCTGTCTGGTCCTGATCACAGCCTGGGCGGGGGGTGGGGGTGGGGGGAGGGAGGGGCATCAAGTGCTGCCCACCCCACCTGCATATGCAAATTTACTGGCCATCTTTGTTGGGTTTATTTGCATATCACTCCTGATTGGCTGTGGGCATAGGGGCGGTACAGTCAATTAGCATCTTTCTCTTTTATTTGTATAGATGGGCTGAAGTCAGTGGAGAAATAACCAGGAATCAGTTTTATTTTTCTCCCACCTCCACCTTCAGATATTCTCTGATAAATTTCCCTTCTCAACCACTGGACAGAATCTCTAGTAGAAATCTCAGTCACTACTATGGGCATAAAAAGTCCAGTTCACATCCAGTTCAAACATTCTTCTCAGCTTGACCCAAACTGTCACCTTGGGAACTTGAGGTGGTGGTGATGGTGGGGGGCAGGCCTGGAGGAAAGTTTGGTTGGCTTTATTCCTATTAGTTATTTCTCCTTCTACCTTCTCCAAGGTAGGGTATAGGGGAGCATAGAGGAGATAAATGGTGATGAAAACAACAACGACAAAGATGAAGAAAGGCTGTCCTCAAGGGAATAACTTTCCCAAACCACAGGGCCACAAAGTGGGTGGGCAGACAGGTCTCTTGGGTCCTGATCCAGCACTTTCATTTCTGTACCTGCCACTCACCACATCACTTGTACCTCTTCTTGATTACTTTGTTCTATAAATCTTTCTTTTTCCACTCTCCCTAACCTTTTCTTCTAGGTGTTGTCTCTTTGGCCTTTCCAGTTCCTTCCACAAGAGGGACCTGACTGATGAAGGTTGTTTTAGAGGAACTTCTGGAGACATAAGAAATACACTTGTCAAACCAAGGTTTAGCAGGGCTTCACCACTCAAACATTTCCTCTCTTTGTCTGGTACCAACTTTGGTTACCCTGAAATAATACTTCCTCACATCCTGGAGAAAAAGGGAGAGAGAGGAAGGGAGGGAGAGAAAGAGAGAAAAAATAAGTGAATGCATGTGAATCAGAAAAATAAAGATAAAAACAAAACAAAACAAATGATGCTATTACATTAGGATATCCATAGGGTAAAAAGAGGAGAGAGAGAGAGAGAGAGGGAGAGGAGAGAGAGAGAGAGAGAGAGAGAGAGAGAGAGAGAGAGAGAGAGAAGAGAAGAGAAGAGAAGAGAAGAGAAGAGAAGAGAAAAGGAACTTTAGATAAATGGGCAAATAGTGTAGTGTTTTAGCTATTTATTATATAATTTAAAAAGCATGAAGAAAATACAACACTATGTACCAACTACCCAGCTTAAGAAATATAGAATTTCCAGTATAGACCCACAAATCCTTATTTGAAACCCAAGTTGTGTTTTAAATTTCAGAATAGTTCAAATTTTGGAAAAGCTAATGCTGTTATACATATAGTCTATATATTATATAACACTTCCAGTGAGGGCTGGGGCCATACCTCTAGTTAAATACATTCATATTTCTACAACCTAAATGTTTGGCTATTTAGCCTACATGAGGTCAAATTCTCTTGATCCTCCTAATGAGTTTTGGAATTTCACAGTGACAGCCGGGGTAGTGGATCTACATAATGAACACACCACCCTGGGAATCCCTTTCTGATCACCATTGCCTTTGCTGCTACCAGAGATGTCTACTCTCCGGAATTAGTTTAGAATTCTCAGGCATTCCTTTACAACTTGGCTATATATCTTTGTCTCCTATATATTGTTTTGTATTTTACTCATTTGAGAGGCAAATTTTCACATGACAAGTGTTGTTGGAATTTGGAAATGGCTTTCCTTTATCAGATCCAGTGCCCAAATGCAGGCTCCTTAGTTTGTTTTGACTTCTTTTCTCCCAGTTTTATTGAAATATAATTGCTATATAACATTGTATTGGTTTTAGGTGTACAGCATAATAATTTGATATATGTATATATTGTGAAATGATTACCACACTGAATTTAGTTAACACCTATTACCTCACAGTTAAAGTGTTTTTCCTTGTGATGAAAACTTAAGGTTTACTCTTTTAGCAACTTTCAAATATACAACAGTTTTGTTAGCTATAGTCACCATGCTGTACAAACATCCCTATGAATTATTTATCAGTGGAAGTTTGTATCTTTTGATCATCTTCACTCATTTTTCCCACTCTAGCCCCTCACCTCTGGTAACAGCAACCTGTTTCTATGAATTTAATTTTCTTCTTTGTCTGATTTATTTCACTTAGCATGGTGCCCTCAAGGTTTTTTAGTTTTGTGGGGCATATTTGTGGGGATTCTTCAGCTAACCTCCTCAGGGAACTTCACCATGAATGCTCCTCTTTCAAGGGAAATGCCTTCTCTGACTTCATTCACCACACCTCCTTACCCCTGCTCTGCAGCTTTCTACCTACGTAATGTGGTTTTCTTATTTATCATGATTTCCAGGGGTTAAAACGGCAACATTCTTACTCATCCAGGATTGGAAGTGGTTTATTTATGGAGTCTGACATGTCAGCTGTTTCCTGTTTGGATGGTCAAAAAAGAGAATAAATACTTGGCTAAAATTAAAGTTATTCAGATAATATTTAAAACCCCTCTTTTCCTCACAATTATTACATCATATTTATTGAGTTATAATTTATATACAATGAAACTTATCTTTCAAAAAATGTATAGTTCTATGAATCAGCAAATGAATATCATGTCACCACCACCATCATCAAGAAATAGAGATGTCCATTTTCTTAAAAAGTTTCTTCATGTCCCTGAATAGTTAATCCCTTCCCATACTCCCAGGGTCTACTGAATACTGATTTTACTCTGTCCCTATAGTTCTCATTTTCTAGAACAGCATGTGAAGGGAAGTGTACACTATATAGCCTTGTGTCTGTCTTCTTTCACTTAGCATGATGCTTTTGAGATTCATCCACGTTGATGTATCACAGTTTTTTTTGTGTGTGTATGTGTGTGTGCACGTGCTGAGAAGTGGTTTTGTACTAGTATATTCATCTATTTACCAGTTGATGGACCTTTGGAGCAATTATGAATAAAGATTCTATAAATATTGTGATCACAAAGAAAGTCTTAAAATATTTCCAAATTATAAATTAGAAAATCCACATTTTCTGATCATAACATAAGTAAAATTACAAGTAATTAATGAAGTGTCAACTAAAGAATTTTAACGCTTTTGAAATTTAAAATAAAAACAAAAAAATTCATAAATACCTCTCTGATCAAAGGGAAAAATCAAACTTTATTTACAGACTATTTAGAAATAAAGGATTCAAATACATGTAACCTTATATGTTTTTATTATTAAACTAGAGGCCCGGTGCATGGATTTGTGCACTGGTGGGGTCCCTCGGCCTGGCCTGCATCATCTCGCAATCTAGGACCCCTAAGGGAATGTCAGACTGCCGGTTTCGGCCCAATCCCTGCAGGCCCAATTCCTGCACCAGGCCTCTAGTACGCATATAAGATCTTAGGTTATCCTCTTCCTGCCCTCTTCCCTCTCCCCTCCCCGCTGAGATTCATCAGTCTGTTCCATGTTTCTATGCCTGTGCATTGAACGTCTGGACCCTGGTGGTTAGTATGCATTATAGCTACCTGTCAAATGGTTGCTTAAGCTTTTATATATAGACTAGAGGCCCAATGCATGAAAATTCATGCACTGGAGTGGGGGTCCCTCAGCCCAGCCTGCCCCCTCTCCCTCTCACAGTCCGGGAGCCCTCAGGGGCAGGAAGTGACCTGGTGATCAGGGGAAGGCAATGCCCCCATCACACCTCTGCTGCTGCCACTGCTGACAGCACAAGCCTCGGGCTGACCTGGGCAGCTGGGAAGCCATCACACGAAGTTTGTCTGCACTTCAGGCATCAGCTTGGCAGCCACCATCCGAGGCTTGCCTGCACCTTGGGCTGGCCCTGGGTGGCTGTGGGGCTGAGAGGACTGGGGGACTCTGTAGTCAGAAGCGCGGAGCAGCCAGGCCCGCCCCAGCAGGGCTAAGGGGACTGGGCACCGCCATCTTGTGGCTGTGGGCGCCGCCATCTTTGAGGGCATGACAGCAAATAGCATATTCTCTTCTTATTGGCTATAGGTACCACCATCTTTGCTATGGCGTGAGGGTCAATTAACATATTCCCTCTTTATTAGATAGAATAAGATAAAATGAAAATTAAAAAAACAGGCATTTTATTAAAGAAGTTATAAAAATGGTAATAAAATATAGTAACCTTAAAAATTATAGGAAAAATACATTGATTTAAGCTAACTATAACTACAAAATAATAAAAAGACAAAAATAAATATTTATATACATTTAATATTAGACTTAGTTATTTAAAACATTCAATAAAATATAGTCTTCTGATAGCTAATTAAGAATGGCAGATAAATGTACACTAGGAATATAAAACAGGAGTATAATATGCAAGAAAAATGAAATTTCAAAAACTGTAACACAGGGCTATATACAGGGCTATAAGATTCAAAATCATTGAAGAAATGGAAAACTTTCTAGGCAAATATTAATAAACAAAATTGAAGCAAAAGCATAAAATTTAAATTTGTAAATGGCACAGAGTGAAAAAATTGTCAGTATATGTAGCCCCCATAAAGGCATTGGTTTAGTGACATCATGGACAATTTTTGGCAAACATTCAATGAAAAGTTATTTAAGTATGTTTTAGGAGATTTCAGATTAAAGTAAGTAGTTCAACACAACCATTTGTATCTTTCCTTTTACCAATTCCAACAAAAGACATTAAGGAAAAGTAATTAAAAATAAAGGAGATAGAAAACCTATGAGGATGAAGAGAATTGGAGAAAAGACAGTAGCAGAATGGAAGAGAAATGTCATATTGTATTTAGAAGGTGGAACGTGGCTACGGAGAGCAAACTGGGCAGAGCAGAAGGAAGTTGAAATATAAATACTTGGCAAAAGAGGACAATGAAGAGGTGCCCAGTGATTCACCCAGCAAAACTCAAGAAAGGCTCAGAGCCCTGCAAGACGAAGATTTAGTGCTGAATACTTACTGATTGTCTGAAAGCCCATAGAGCTGCGATTTTCAATCTTTTCAATCTCATGGCACACATAAACTAATTACTAACATTCTGAAGAAAGCCAAAAAATTATATTTTTTGCCAATCTGACAAAATAAATAGGTATAATTTTGATTCATGCACACCAGACAGCTATTGTGTTGGCTGTTGTCATTTTTTTATTTGACAATCTAAGGGGAAAGAGGTCAGTGCTCCTGACTAAATAGTCAGGTATAGCATGTTTTAAAAATTCTTGCAGTACATCAATGTCCCAAGGCAGGCTGGTTGAAATTTGCTGCCAACGATTAATTAGAGTGGTTTCACATAATAGCCACTCTAATTACCTGATTACTACCTTAAGATAATATATCTTGTTCTAAGGAGAAATAGAACCAGAGACCCTCATACTCAAGAACACTGCAAAGGGTGAAGAATGAAAGATACATGCTATTCTAAAAGCAAAACAGGTGTGCATTGGCGAATTCTGCCACCTCCCTTTCCTCTGCTCCCGACCTTTCCCTCTCAACCCCAGTCTCCAGAATGTACACAATAGGGGTCAAAGCTGTCCTTTGCTCCTCCTGCAGGAGAGTGGGAGATTATCCTGTGGAGACACTGAACAGCCCCCAAGAAAAGGCCTGAGATCTAATATTAAATGTATATAAGAGATCTTTTGCGATCTCTCAAAAGATCTGGAATGTTGCCTCATTGCATTACAGTGACCACCACTCAATAAGCTTGCCCTATGCCCACTGCGTTTTCAGTCAGCTTTTTATTGACTCATTCATAGATGAAGAGACAGCCAAATAATACCAGACATTTGAGGAGTGATTTTAATATTAAAGATAGAGAACAAAACAAAACAAAATAAAAAATCAATTAGGGAAAATGACCTTGGGGGAAATTAAAAGCAAGTGAGGGAGCACAAGAAAACTATGCTGCCCTTTCAAAATATAAAATAGTTCTTAATATATGTGGAGAGATAGGAGAAAAAGTTATATGGCAAAACAATGCATTCATGAGCAAATGGAAGATGTTATAGAAAAAGGACCATTAGAACATAGGGAAGTCTTAGAAATTTCAAATAAAGCAACCACATCAATTTAAATGAATGTTTGAAAGATAAAATGAAGAACTGTCTTAGAAATTAGAATACAAAGAAATTTACAATAAAGATAACATTTGTGAACCAATGCCTAAAGTCCAACATCCAAGTAATAGACAGTTTAAAAAGAGACAGCTGAGAAAACAGAAAAGAAATAATCTGAGGAAAAATCCCAGCAGTGAAGAGTCCAAGTCTTTAGAAGTAAGGTCTCTTATGTTCAGTTCAATGAATGAAAAAAGCTCATCTTATGACCATGCCATTGGGACACTATTTATTTATTTATTCATGTTTGTATGTATGTATGCATGTATTTATTACATCTATCTTTATTATTGAAAGTATTACATACAGATGTCCTCCTTCTTGCTCCATTGAACCTCTCCATCTCATCCCTGCCCCTAGGCCTTCACAGCAGTAAAGAGCAAAATCTTAGGCTTCTTCTGAAAAGAAAAAAGTCATCTATGGATAAATGGTGATCATTAGATGATCCTGGAATTCCAGATACTAGATACTAGAAAACTGTTAAACAACATGTCAATATTTGAGTGAAAAGTATTTTTAGTCACTAATTGTATATACCCAGACAACCTACTAATCCCATAGTATAACGTGAGGGTACTGAAAAAGTTTCTCTTTCATGTACCCTTTTTCAGAAGCCATTGAATTTTACTTTAGCAAAGTGATGGGGAAAAGCAAGAGGGAGGAAGACACAAGATAAGAAATAGGGCTTTAATCACAGAGGAGTAATAAAACCCTCAGATGACAACTGTGCACCAGGCCTATAAAGAAGTGAGTCAGTCATGGGTCTGTTTTTAAGCATTTGGAAAAATTATTGATAGATCAATGGGTATATTTTTATTTATTTGTTAGTTTATTTATTTATGTTGGTTAATCCTCACCTGAGGATATTTTCCCATTGATTTTTAGAGAGTAGAAGAGAAGAGGAGCAACAGAGATCTCTCTCAAGCCTGCAACCAAAGTACTTGCCCTTGACTGGAAGCAAACCCAGGACTCTTCAGTCCGTGTGCTGATGCTCTATCCACTGAGCCAAACCGGTTTGGGTTGGGTATATTTTTAAATGTTAGTGAAAAGCACAGCAAAAACTATATAAATAAATAAAAAAGTTACTGATACTAGGAAAAATTGTATTAGGAGATAAGCATGGTCATAGACCATTCTGTCTCAGCGATAAATAACATGCACCATAAACTATTTATATAAACAAATGAATTTAAATAACATTATGTTGAGAGTTTAAGAAAAAGGAAATTTGGAGGATGTGTAAAACATGATTCTTATAACTACAAGTTTATGAATAGTGTCCACATTTTGGTAAATCAAGAAACAACAGTATAAACAATTACTTAGAAATGTAGAGATAAATAGAAAAAACAGCTAAGAAAGTAGGAATGGGACTAAGCAAAATGGTAGGTGAGAAGATTGCTTTATTTAATTAGAAGCCTTTTAGTAAGTTTTTTCTATATTTTAATAACACACATGCATTATGTAATAAAGGTAAAAAATAACTTGAAAGAGGAAAATGAATAAAACATGTTTACATCATTGAAGAAGGTAGAAACTTCCTAAATCATTTTCTGAAGGTAACATTTCAGTTAAAAACTTAAAGATGATAGTGCAAAATAGAAAACTGCCCATAAATCTCAGCTATAAATGTGAAAGTCCTAGTAAAATATTGAAAAATGAAATTCATGCCCTAGCCGGTTTGGCTCAGTGGATAGAGCGTCGGCCTGCGGACTGAAGGGTCCCGGGTTCGATTCCGGTCAAGGGCATGTACCTTGGTTGCAGGCACATCCCTGCTGGGGGGTGTGCAGGAGGCAGCTGACCGATGTTTCTCTCTCATCGATGTTTCTAACTCTCTATCCCTTTTCCTTCCTCTCTGTAAAAAATCAATAAATAATATATTAAAAAAAAAGAAATGAAATTCGTAAAGTAATAATAAACAGTGACCAAGCTGACTTTAGTTAAGAAACAAGGAAATAGTAACATTATGAAAAAGGACAAAAGTATGCAGGCTCTTCTTAATAGACATTGGTTACAATTATATATCATTGTTGCTTAAAAGGAAAATCTTGGTGTACCAGAAAAATAATATTTTATTGTTATGACAAGAATGAATGAAGAAAAAAAAAGAATCTCTGAAATAATCACTCACCATCATCTTTAACAGTAACACACTAGAAAAAGTATCTGAAATTAGTCAAAGACAACTATAATTATCTCTATTCTGGACATTTTGAGCAAAACCATAAAGCAAAGGAAGACATAAATACTGTAAATATTGGGAAGATAACGAATTATTTCATCTGTTAACTAGTGTCCCAGTGCACGGATTCATGCACATTGAAAGAAAATTAATTAGAAGAAATATTTTAATATTGCTATTCACAGCTTGCTAATGAAAAGAAAATAGGATTCTACCGAATCTCCTATCTACTTACTCCAGGACTTCTGTGAGGATCAAATGAGATGAGGCAGGAGAAAACACTTCACAAACATTTGGTTAAACTGTAAAATGTTTGCACCTGGCTATAAAGCAAGTTGGGTTCCTGGCTAAAGAAACTCCAAGTTGCTAGGGAGAGGAAGCCAGGTGTTGTGGCGTCATTACCCGGTGCCCACAGTGACCATTTCTGGGCTGGGCTGGGCTGTGAGCTGTATTTTGCACCATGAGGTCTAGGCAGCATTGGTTGCAATTTGGTGGGGTGTTGTTCCAGGATGGTGGAGGGGCTTGTGTCCCACTTGGGGGAAGCCGAGTGTTGGTTTGTTGGCGCCATGTCTGTGGTGCCGTTTATTTTTAAATGGCCAGTGTGTGTTATGGCAGCTCCTGCATTGAGCATCTGCCCCCTGGTGGTCAGTGAGCATCATAGTCACTGGTCAGAAGGATAGACATTTAGCCTTTTACATATACAGATTAGAGGCCCAATGCAAGAAATTTGTGCAAGAGCCTCGGCCCTCACAGCCCCTTGCAGCCTCGGCTTTGTCCAGAAGGTCATCAAGAAGGATGTCTGGAAGGTTGTTCGGCTGTTCAGTCTAATTAGCCTATTAGCTCTTTATTATATAGGATGATATGCTTATCTACTTGAAAAACACATGAAAATAAATTGAAAAGCTATTAGAATTTCTAATAGAGTTTATAAAGATGATTTGATATAAAATAAATATACCAAAGCTAATAACTTTTCACATCAATAAAAACTAATTCGAAATTATAATGAATGTGAAAAATCCTAATTATAATAACAAAATAAAAAATGCTTAAGGATAAACTTAAACATGGAGGAATTATTTATTTGATTTTTAAAAATATCTTTATTGATTTCAGAGAGGAAGGGAGAAGGAAAGAGAGATAGAAACATAAATGATGAGAGAATCATTGATCTGCTGCCTCCTGCACGCAAAGCCCACAATCAGCTGCAGAAGTCTCTATCTGTAAGTAGGGTGGGAATGTCTTTTTCAGCCAGAATATAACCTAATGGGGCAGAATTATGTTATAAAGTAAACTTTATTATAAACTTTTGGTTTGCATGCTTAAGGAATGTGGTTTCTTGTTCAAATTAAATCTTAATTTGTATTTGGAATCTAAAATCTGTAATAAGAAATGAAACTCTGCTGCTGAAACCGCCTCTGGTGAGGAGAAATTCAAAGGTAGCAGGAGGGGGCAGGGCTATCCACTCTCCTGCAGTGAGATTACTTAAAGTTTTGTTTAAAAATTATAGAAGAACTCTCAGGGAAATGCAAAATTTGGCCAAATTGGGTGCTAGTAATTACTTCGGAAAGCGAAAAAGAAAGAAAAACCTTAAGATCTGTCTTTATCTATTAAGCATGAAAAGAAATTCGGCCAGATCTGTTACTGAAAACTTCCCCCAGAGCAAGCAGAATGTGGGCGAAGGGAGACACGTGGCAAGCCAATATGGAAGCCCACTCTCCCAGTATGCTAATTTAAAGTCTCCTTTCTCGCCATGAAAAAGTCTTCTCGCCTTAAAAATTTAGAAATGCATCTGGGATATCTGTGCACTGGTAAAGGGAAAAGCCAATTTAAGACAAAATGTTTGCATGGTTCGATTTTGGATATTAGATAGGTCTTAAACTGGACTTGACTCTTTAGAAAGGCTACAGAAGTGAAAAACCCAAGACTGTTTTTTTCCTAAGAAAAATGGCAGATTTGACCAAAAGAAAAGAAATTCAAGCTAGTTCCAGCAACAGGATTCGCATTTCCATAATAAAGAGTAGTTTTTAAAATGCTAATGAAGGGTGTTAAAAAGCTAACTTTTTAAGGCCTTAAAGAAAATCAGTGAATTGTGTTGCAAAAGAATTTATCCAAAGTAAATGCCTTAAAATAATTGGAATTGGATTTGAAACTCAAAAATTGTTGAAAAATAATTATAAAGATCAAGTAGCCCAGGAAAAGACACTGGCTATGCCTACGCCCTTTGTTAATGGAGGAAGGGGTGGTCACCCTTCCCCCTGCAGACAGGTAAATCAGTTCCCACCAGCAGCCACCTTAAGGGAAGAATGTGGTAATTTGCATTTGAATACCTGCAAACTTGCTCCTCAACTTCCCCTGGCAGAAAAAACCTAGTTGGTTTAAAGTTAATTATTGTAGTTTTGAAATTTATTCTTAAAAATATAAGTGTTAATAATCAAATAAATGCTAAATATTTGACTTGCCAGCTCTAAAAGTTTAAAGTTCAAATTAAATTGGGAGAAATTACATAGTTGTGGTAATTAAATGCCTAAAGTATAGAAATTTAAAATGTGTTTTCTCTAATAATTAGGAATTCAAAATATGTTGTTTATTGGTCTAATTAAATAAGAAGGATTAATTCTGTGATCCCAACCAACTTTTTAATATAAAGTCCAGTTTAATTGATATCTTTTAAGATAATTATAAAAAGTATGATTCTTGTAGAGCTCCAAGGGCCTGGAGTAATTCAAGAAGTTATTCTCTCTTCTTAAAGGAAATATTTTGAATTTAACTGATCTAATATACTTGAAATTGCATGGAAAGCTTTATCAAATAAAAATTAGCAACTATATTTTATTTATAAATATTGTAAAAGTTTTGGCCTCTGTTGAGGGCAAAATGTTTCTTAAAATCCAACAGCAGAAAGTTAAAATAAAAGCATCTATCTGCCTGCATTTTTAATTAGGATGGAGGTGGGGCCACTTTTGTGCCTTGTGAATCAGACTTAAACATTTACTAAATTTGCTTTGCTTTGCTTTTTAATTAAAGATACCCACTTAAATTATAAACAATTAAATTCTAATAAAGCCACCAGAAACAGCTAGTGAGATTTCTGTTTGTCTGCAGTGTAGTTTTGGCCTTAACAGTTTAGACAATAAACATTTTTGGACTGCCTGACTTGGTAGCCGCCATGTTGGCCTCATGGCTTGCCGCTCCCCTGGGGACCGCCATCTTGAAACAGTAAAGGCTAACCCCTCCCTTTGAATAAGCCAATGTCTTTGGAAGCAATTTAAATAAGTCTTTTAAGAAAGTTACTGAGACCTCCCATGATCCCTCTGTATATGCTAATTAGCCAAAGGGATACTCTTTAAAAAATAATATTCTAGCTTAATAAAAAGGAGAAATTAAAAACTTTTGAAATCTCTTCCACTAATATTTATAGGGTAAACTAAAATTGTTGTTAGAGTATTAAATCTGACATTAAAATAGTAGTCAAGTTTACTGTAATGAGATTTCTTGTGCATGGCTATTTAGATGCATGAGCAAACAGTAAGCAGCAGCCCTGTAGGTTGCTTAGTAAAAAGAAAGACAAAGATTCTTAAGTGAAACTCTGGAGCCTGAAAGTTATTTTAAAAAGAAATAAAGAGTTTTCCTTCAAACATTTCAAGAACTGTAATTAATTGAAAGTTAATAAATTTGGCCTACGTAAACTGAAGTAAATAACTTATGTTTTTGCCTACCTGACAAAGTTTATGTGAAGTTATTTAAGAAGTCTAATTAATTTCATTATTGTCCATAACCTAGGACAGTGAAGTTAAAGAATATACCTTATTTCAATATAATTTAAATTGGCTAATTAAAATAAGTGAATATTCAAGGAAACTTAATTGTATCTGATAAAAAATTGTTCCTGAAGTATTAAATAAAATTGTTATTGGTAGTTCATCTCATAGTAAAATTGCCTAACATGCAATGAGTCCAAAGCAGTTATATTTTTGTGCAAAAATTTAAAATTAAAAGTTATCAAGACTGCATTGTAAAGATCTCCAAGAAATTTTTACCTTGAAAATTAATTTTCATTTGGAAATGCTAACAGCAAGACACCCATGAAAAAATCACGTTGTGTCAAAATAAGCCAAAGGAAAATCATTTGGACAAAAATGAAAAAGGATCCCAAGTCTAATTTATAGAAAAGATTTCTTTATTAACCTTTGGTTGAGAATATGTTTGTATATTTTCAGAAAACAACTCCAAGACTATGTGGATTCCTGCAACAACAGATCCCGGAGAGGAGTTGCAGACAAGAGGAGAAACAGTCCAGAGATGGAAGATGGTGAAGACACCTTGCTATGCTAGCAGTCAGCAGCTGTGCATCGCTGCAGGTTGCCCAGGACCAAACCAGAAAAGGTTAGACCTGCATTGCCACTGTTCGCCCACCATCCAGAACTGAAATATCATTGCGGACATGTATACATAAGGAACTGTTGGACATTGAAATTGGTACTCAAAACTGTTGGACATTGAAATTGGGACTCAAGGAACTGTTGGCTCAGAAAGAAACTTACTACAGACTGATTCATTTGCCTCTCAGCATAACCACTATTGTTTGTCCCATTTTTGTTCTCATATGTTTATTTCTAGTCTGCAGATGCAAGATTTTTTAAGGAACAAAAACGGGGGAGATGTTGGAAGCCTCCCATTGCCTTTACTAGCAGAGAGGTGTGGACAAGGAACCTGGAAGGCTGGTCAACCTTGAAGCTCTGAAAGGTCAGAGCCAACCACCCACTGTTTAGTTGAGACAATGGTAGCTAAAGCAACTTCCACCTTTTAGCTTTATGTAAATTCTTGCTGATTGGCTATTACTGGAATTGCCTGCCTAAAGGCTATGAGTGTATCCCATAGTCTTAATAAAAGGGATAGCAAGGCTAGAGCAGGGTGGAGTCCTTCCCTTTGAGTTGGGCTCCCGCCTGGCCCCTAATATTTCCAAATTAATATTTTCTAGTCTCTTTCATTTGCGTGCAGCCTCCTCCAGAGCCTGAACCCTGAACCTGAACCCTGAACCACACGGGACGTGGGGGGGGGGGCACTCTCAACTGGCAGCCCAACATAGGGTACTCACAACTGGTGACCAACCTGGAGCACTCGCAATGCTGCAATGCTCAGATACTCATAAATATGTGTACCTACATATCTCTATATAGATACACATTTTTGCTTTGTACTTTCTTCATCTAGTTGAATACTTGAATTCATATAGAGAAAAATAATGTTAGAATTTTATACTATTCTAATATATACATTTTATGTGATCAAAATTAGAATAGCAATGATACATATTTTTGGAGGGGAGCCTATCATATGAAAACTTTGCAAATTTAAAAAAAAATTTTGTCTAAAAAAACTTAAACAAATGTAAATAGCTAAAGCAATTTAAAAAGATGAATTAGAGAATACTTTCTGTACTGGTTATTAAAATGTATCCTAAAATCAAAATAATTAACAAAATATTATACTGTTACAGGAATGGAAGGGTCAATCTTAATAGAACCAAATTAGGAAATCCAGAAACATTATATACACACACAAATAGCTCTATACCTATATTCACATATATGTTAGTTTCCTGTCGTTGCTCTAACAAACTATCAGAACTATCAAACAAATTTGGTGGCTTAAAGCAATACAAATTTATAGATCTGGAGGCCACAACTTTGAGATGGGTCAGGAGGGCTACATTCCTTCCAGAGTTCTAGGAGAGAATCCATTTCCCTGCCTTTTCCAGATTGTGCAGACCATCTGAATTCCTTCACATCAGGTTCCTCTCTCCATCTTTATAGCCAACAACATATCGTCCTTGAATCTCTCTTTCTCCGATCTCCGCTTCCAGTACATACCCTTCTCGAACTGCTTTTGTCATCACTTCACCTTCTCTGACCCTAGTGATCCTTCCTCCCCCTTGTAAGTATCTTTGGGATTACTGTGTGCCTTCTAGATTGCCATGATTAGTTTTACACATCAATTTGGTGAGGCTATAGTTCCCAGTTACTCAAACACTAATCTAGGTATTATTCTGAAGGCATTTTGTACATGTGATTAAAGTCCATAATTAGTTGACCTTAAGTAAAGGAGATTATCCTAGATAATCTGGATGGACCAGATTCAGTCAGTTGAAAGGCCTTGAAAGCAGAATTGAGACTTCTCTGATGAAGCAAAATTATACCTTTGAACAGAAGCTTAATTCTGTGTGCAGAGTTTCAGCCTAGCCTTCCAGATGGCCTGCCTGTCTATGGACTTCAGACTCTTTTGCCAGCTCTCACTATGGTATAAACCAATTCCTTACAATTAATCTTTCATATACATCACCTAGTGCCTCTTTTTTTTTTTTTTTTTTTTTTTTTTTTTTTTTTTTTTGGCTGGTCCCTGGCTGAGGCATAGTTCAGGATAATCTCCTTATGTCAAAATTCTGCATAGCAGAGAGTGGACTTTCACCAAACATCTGATCCTCATCACCTTGATCTTGAACTTCCCAGACTCCAGTGTTGGGATAAATAGAATGTTTGTTCTTTAAGCCAACCAGTCTACAGTACATCTGAACTGACTAATCCAGATGTCTGATAGGCACTTCACACTCAACTTGTCCCAACTGTACTTCCAACATCTAATTTCCTAAACCTGCTCTACTTGTAGTTTTGTCCAGCTCAGTACATGGCAACATCGATTTTCAGGATAAAAATAATGGAGTTGTTATACACTCCTTTATCTTTTCTCCATCTTATGTCCAATTTGTCAGCAAATCTTATAGGTTGTACATTCTTATGTACTAGAATCTTATCCATTCTCATCTTCTCCACCTAAGTCAAAGTCATCATTTTTAGCGTGGCTAATGCAATAACTTCCTAATAGTGTTTCTTGCTTTCATACTCCCCCCTTTATTTTTAACCCAACAAAGAGTGATCTCAGAAAACATATAATGGCTTTAAGAAGGGCAACTCTGTAACTTATCTCCCCAATTAAAACATGTTTAAGAGTGGAAGTGGAGCACTATCCAAAATCATGCCAGGAAAACCGTGCAAACTGACCCATTACCTCGTTACCCCTCTGACTTCATCCTCTACTACTCTTTCTGTTGTTCATTCAGTGCCATTCATTCCAACTCTCTCAGCCTGCCAGGCATGCTCTGCCTTAGGGCCTTTGCACTTGCAGTCCATTCTTTCTAGAATGCTTTTTCCTGAAATATTCACAGATTGTTTTCTTACTTCCTTCAGGGCTTTTAAAAATGTTACAATAGCCAAGATATGGAAGCAACCCATCAATAAACAAGTAGATAAAAAAGCTGTGGTACAATGGAATATTACTTGGCCATAAAAAGAATCAAATCGTACCATTTGGGACAGCATGGATGGACCTAAAAGGTATTATGCTAAGCAAAATAAGCCCGACAGAAAAAAACCAAATACCATATGATTTCATTTACATGTGAAATCTAAAGAACAAAATAAATAAACAAAATTGAAACAGATTTGAAGTTATAGACAACTGACAGATTGCTACCAGATGGGGATGGGTAAAAATGGGAAAGGGATTAAGAAGTACTAATTGGTAGTTATAAAATAGTCATGAGGACGTAAAGTGTAGCATAGGGAATAGAGTCAATCATATTGTAATAACTATGTTTGGTGCCAGGTGGGTACTTGAATTATTTGGGGGAACACGCTGTAAAGTATGTGATTGTCTAAGTGCTATGCTGTACACCTGAAACTAATAAAAATACCATTGAATGCAAACTATAATTGAAACATAAAATTAAAAAAAAATGCTGCTTTCTCAGTGAGACCTTTTCTAGCCTTTCTTTTCCTACTCAAGTTTTTTTTTTACTTTATTTCCTTGCCTTTGTCATTGTTTTTCTTTTCGCCATTGAATGTATATATATTTTATTCATTTATCTTATTTATAGTCTGTCTTTCACTGGAACCTCAAGAACAGGTGTTTTTAATTATTTTTCCCCTGGTCTACTCACTGTAGTATCTCTAGCACCAAGAATAAACAAAATATTTGTTCAATGAATAAATGAATGGATTGAAAGAATCACAATATTTTACTTATAAGTGTGAAATATTGGAATATACTTACATGTTTCATAGTAAAAGATTAATTGATTAAATTATAGTGCATTTATGTAGTGGACTGTTAGCTTAAAAAAATATTCCTTTGCAAGAAATGGCACATGAATAAAGGAATTTATAAAGCAGTATGTATCTGCTATTGTTTGAATAAAGATGTGAGCAAGCAAATATACATAGTGATAATTGTGATTATCACTGGGTTATGAGATTATAGCTAAATTGTATTTCCATCTTTTGTGTGTCTGAATATTCCACTTTGACTCCCACGTACAGGTTGGATTTGTCTAATGAAAAGAAAAGAAAACTGAGTATTGCTATCCTTTGTGGTTAAATCTAGAGTTTTTTATTTATTTTTGTGTCATTTTGGATGTGATTTTTCATCCTTTGGGCCATGATTTTAATGGAAAAATGTAGTTTTTAAAACTTTGGTGTTATCTGTGGATTTGTCATAGATGGCCTTTCTTATTTTAAAACATGTTCCCTCTACACCCACTTTGTGGAGAGTTTTTTATCATAAATTAATGTTGAATTTTGTTAAATGCTTTTTTGCCTCTATTGAGATGATCATATGATTTTTAGCCTTCATTTTTATTTTTAATTTAATTTTATTTTAAATATGTTTTATTGTTTTTTTTAGATAGAGAAGGAGAGTGAGAGAGAAACATTGATGAGAAACATTGCTCTGCTGCCTCCTACACGCCCCCTACTGGCAGTCGAGCCTGCAATCCAGGCATGTGCCCTCATACAAGAATCCAACAGACAAGGACAATCTCTCAGTGCATGGGACAATGCTCAACCAACTGAGCCACATCGGCCAGGACTATCTTTCATTTTTAAAGTCATGGAAACGCTAAAAGAAATTGAAGTAGCTAAAATTGATAAAGGGGAAGGTTCCCTAGATGAAATGAGAGTTGGAGCATGAGTTTCAGGACTTTGAGGAAGTCATTTTGAAAAGCACTGAGAAAGATGGTCTCAGTTGCGGTGGCAGAGACAGCTGGTTTTGCTTTGGGTTTCCCTTCCATAATGTAGTGTTGTTGCTAGGGTGCGGCTCCTCAGCCATGGACTCCTCTTCTCAGCTCCTTGCACAGCTAGGTAGGGCCATGTGACTGGGCTCTGGGCAATGCATTGTAGGGTGAGCCGGATGAGTATAACTACCAGGCCTGCTCTATAACCAACACCTCTCCACCCTTCGACGCTTCACATTCTCTTATCGCATCTGTGGGTCAGATGTCAATGCCGCGGGTGCCTTTAGGAGCCATGCATTGATGACGGAAGATGTCAGCGTGGGCCTCTGAATGCAACACAGGAACTCCTAAGTGCTGCTCTTGGCCTTATGACTTCTGTTGTATGTGAAGTTTGGGGATTTCTCTATTATATCAACTAAATCTTTCTTAACCGTCTTTAACACTACATGGTTCTTTATTTATTCATAAGTAGTGGTAGAATTTAAGCAAAAAATTTATTTATATTATTCAGGTATATTTTCTGTCATGGGGTATAATTTACAAAGTAGAAATTTAGTAATACATGTCCTGACATTATTCAAAATATTCATCTATTATACACTTGAGTGTTTTAACATAGAGCCATCTTGATTATTCTTTGAATGGGCATCTCAATGCAAGTTTTTATTCTCTAGATCAATATTTTGTTATGACTTTGAGTTACCCACCAAGCTGCACTGCTATGCTCCTGAGAAGAAAGGCAGCATCTGTCAGTAAGTCCAGGGAACATGTGAAATCCAAGACCTTCCCTGACAGAAGCATGGGTTGAGGGTAAATTAAACTTTGTGTGCTTGTCCTTTCACTTTTTAAAGCCCATAGGTCTCGAAAGGGTCCCTCTTTGACCATTTCTTATCCTCAAAGTTGTGTTTGTTTTTGCCTGGATCCTATAGCATACAAACAAACATGCAAAGTGTAGGGGGAGGGCAGGGAGGTGCCCAGGAAGGAAAGAGAAACTGGTTTGCTTAGGAGGCCCTGTTTTCACTCTTTGGTGTTTGTTCTGCTCCAAAATACATCCCTGCCAAGCAGAGTACAGATGCAAAAGACAATTCTGTTTGATATTCCTAGGTAACAGAGGTTATTGGGGCTTCATATCACCTCTTGTATCAGGTCTCAGTGCCAACATTCTCCCCATCTCTGCCTTCCCTGGTGACTGCCCAGCTGCCTGATTCTTGAAGCCACTTGATTTTGGCAGGAGTGTGGGACTCCCGCTCAACCCGCTGCCCTCCCAAGAAATAAAAATAACGCTGCATTGCTAGGGCTGCCACCAGTTCACCACACCCCAGGGAAGCTCCTGTCTGTGATGTCGCATTCATTTCTGAACACTGGCATTGTACTTGGAAATTCCCAAACAAAATGTACAGGGAAACACTAGATGAATAACAATGAAACCAGAAGCATTTATTTCTGTGCAGGGCAGTTTCAGTTACATTTTTTTTTTAAAGACCACTTTGCCAAAAGTGGCTTAGGTTTCAAAACGTTTCACCCTTAGTCAAATATAAAGGTCACTCTGAACAAAGGGGAGATTGTGTGTTGTTGGTGATCACAGATGAAGCTGGAAAGGCAGCCTCTTTCAAACAAAATGAGGTACTAAGCGGAAGATGAAGGCGGCGGAATTCTATAGAGCAGAGCTCAGCAACCAGGGAACTGGCATTTTTACCCCTGACATAGACACAATAACCCATAGAGAAAAGCCTATCAGATGACAGTGACCCAAGTGCTGTATAAACAGATTTTCCACAGGCCGTTGGAGCCTCTTGGTATCTTTCATTTCTCCCACTCCCTGCTACCTGATCCTTTGTCAGATTCAATACAGCCTTCAAGGGCACTGGAAGCAGACGAAAGAGAAAAATGTCTGGGAAGGGAAGAGGGGAGAGGCAGAAAACAATTTCCTCTCCCAGCCTTTGTTAAAGGATAGAAGCGCACAACGTGTAAAAACCATTTACTCTCTACCCAGCAGCGCCAACATGCTTGACACTAGTCTGCTGAGAGCTTACAGAAAAACTGTGTTGACGTTTTATTCACATAAGGGTTTTAAATTAGAGGAGGCTTCTTTGAGATGCTCTGTTGGATATGATCTGAATAGTCAAGCTTGGAGGGAAAATATGGCACACAGCCAGTTCTTAAATGTTCATATGAATCCCGAAATGGAAAGAAAAGATAAAATGGTAAGGATAAAAATATTTGCTTACTCTCAGACAGAAGCATAATACATAATTTCCTATGTCAAATAGAAAATAAAAAGGTACACTCCGGAAAGGACATAAATTGTCCAACTTTCCCCCCTATCTTTAGGTAAGTAGGATCTGGCTATAATAACCAAAACACAGCAGGATTCTAGAGATTCTGTCCTTCTGCAGATGATTTATTCTGAAATATTGTTTTATCATGGAAAGCACACACATATCTATATATGTATATAAAAGGCTAAGTGACCATCTGACCATCTGACTGACCAACTGACCAGTACATAAAATGTGCACTGACAATTCAAAAATAAATGTTGATTCACGCATGCATGATACATATAAAGCTCTTGCTGGTGTCACTTGCACGCGTGTGTTTCGATCTGTCATTGTTGATCGTGAATTTGGTTGTTTTTGTTGACATTCCGAAGCTGAAAGAAAGTGTCGTTGTCAACAGAATATGTCTGAAGACCAACTATTGATACAACCTGACACTTCTGTTATAGAGAAAGAGTGAATAGCGATATTAAAATATTTCTTCTAGTTAATTTCCTTTCAATGAATCTGTGCTCTGGGGCACTTGTGTTTGTAATAAACATATACGTATATGTGTTGCAGTGAATTAGAAAATACAGATAAAAGAAAAATTACAAACATATCTAGCTGAACTTCTTAGAGATAAAGATGGTTCTATATTTTTAATGTTATTCTATGCACATATATATATATATACATAACTTATATATACAAATACCATAAAATGAAAATAATTATTATATTTTTGCTGTTTCACAATCTGTTTTGTGAAATATGTTGTAAATGCTTTTTAAAAAATATTTTTTTGTTGATTTCAGAGAGGGAGAGAGGAAGAGGGAGAGATAGAAACATCAATGATGAGAATCATTGGCTGCCTCCTGCATGTCCCCTGACTGGGGATAGAGCCCACAACACAGGCACGTACCATGACTGGGAATTGAACCGTGATCTCCTGGTTCATAGGTCGAGGCTCAGCCACTGAGCCACACCGGTCAGTCTGTAAACACATTTTTATGTCATGTATACACTAAATCCTTTTTAATGGTTGCATAGTATTCAATCAGATGAATGGACCATAATATGAATAATAAATACTCTATTTTCAGATGCTTTAATTGGTTTTTTAAATTTTTGTTATTGTTAAAGTTACAATAAATATCCTTATTTTCATATGATAAATTCCTAGAAGTGAATTACTGGGCAAAAAAATAATATTTAATTGCTGCTTATCTAGATATTCTTAAGATTTAACAATTTATATATTTATTTTTATAATAATATATGCATACACATTGGATATCTATCTATCATCTATCTTACCTATCAACCTATTTATCTATCATCATCTATCTATCTAGAGATACATTTTTTTTCAGTGAGTTTATCTCTTTATTTCTGTTTCTGTGTCTATTTATAACTCTATCTCCAATAGAGGAAAAACAATAACCAAGCTGCAAGAAATGTATATTCTAACAAAAATTAAATTTCAAAAATATATTGAGAAGTCCTATGAATGTATGAGAAATAAAACAAGTTATCATTGATAAAATATCATAAAATTAACAATAAGAACAGAAAACATCATAGACACAAACAACAGTATGGTTCTTACTAGAGGGAAACGGGTGGTGGGAGGTAGAAGATGGAAGGAAACTTGACTTGGGGTGGTAAACACACAATACACATGATGTATTATAAAATAGTACACTTGAAACCAATATAATTTTTAACTAGTGTCAGCCCATTAAATTCAATCCAAATTTTTTAAAAAGTGAAAAAAGCTCATAAATTCAGTTATAAAGCAAATCTCAATATATTCCAAAGCATAGAAATTGTACAGTCTATATTTGTTGACATAGATGCAATAAAACATAAATGACAAAGAAATAAAAGTAGCAGATTGAATATGGCACTCAATTATTAAGAAACAATACATTTTGACCAAAGGGGTTTAGTTTCAGAAGTATAAATGCTTCAATATTATAAATCATCTATATATATGAAAGCCTAAGCAACTGTCCTACCATCCAATCACCGACTGTCTGACCGGTAGCTATGACATGCACTGACCACCAGGGGGCAGACACTCAATGCAGGAGCTGCTGAGCTGCAGTGACTTGGCAGCTGCGGTTCTCCAGTGACTTACCCAGAACCAGAGAGGAGGGAGCCCGATTCTGGGGTGTGTCACCCAAGAACAGCTCTCTTGTAATCTGGGACCCCTTGGAGGATGTTGGAGAGCCATTTTTTGGCCCGATTCCCACAGGCCAGGCTGAGGGACCCTTCTGGTGCACGAATCCATGCACGGGACCTCTAGTTATTTTAATAAGTCAAGAGAAAAAGTCAACATTCCCTTCTGATTTTTTTATATAGCTTTAGATAATTGTAAGTGAAAGAATCCATTTATAATCTGCTGAATAATATCAATATTTAAAAAATAAACTAATTTTATATTTACTAGTAAAGGTAAAACCCATGACTTTTTCCATGGAAGTCCAAAAGAAACAAACAAAAAAATTGACCTAAATACACTATTCTTCAACATTGTTCTGGGATTTAAGGTAAGGAATAATAGGTATATTATTGACAAAAAGAAAAAAGCATTGTTTGCAACTGTGAGTGTCTATCTTGAATATTTAAGTATCACTCAACAAATATTAAAACCAATAAGTATGTTCAGGATGGCATATACAGGGTGGGGCAAAAGTAGGCTTACAGCTGGAAAAAATATGAAAAATGGGAGAGATATACTTTTATGTCTCCAGAGTGTGCATTGGGTGGATCAAAGTGTAAACACTATGTGCAAAATGTCTTTTTAATGGCATCTCATATTAATTAGAACTAATCTTATCTTTTTAAAATCCTCACCCCAGGATGTGTTTCTTGATTTTAGAGGGAGAGGGAGAGAAATAAACATCATTGATTGGTTGCCTCCCACATATGCCCCAACTGGTGATCGAACCCACAAATGTTGAGTATACTGGATGTCACTCCAACCATCTAAGGCATCCGGCCAGGGTGGAACTAATCTCATCTCGCTTTTGAAACCTCACTCCTGATGATGACATAAGAAATTAATTTGGTAATTTAAAGAAGTTTGCCCTCTTCTAGTCTACTATATATACACTTCTTCTACCTCAGTCATTTTTGAGAACTATTCAATTAAAAATTAATCTTCTTATCAGGGCTGTTTGTCTTCCTTCAAGAAGCTTTCTTCTCCCTATCTTCTTCCTGAGAAGATATTTGCATACATGGGAAAGTTTATGGGGCCTGACAGTTTAGAGAGGAGCTTTGAGACAGTTTACTCACCTGTGAGTGCACTATACACTGTGATGGTTTGCACTAGTCCTTGATAGTCTAGCACCAGCACCTGTCAAGCAAGTGCAGCTTGTCTCTCCTGATTCATATTCTCCCCCCCCTCTCTCTCTCTCTCTCTCTCTCTCTCTCTCTCTCTCTCTCTCTCTCTCTCTCCATTCTCTCACTATCATCTTCCCTCTCTTTCTGACTATAGTACACCCCAGAGACATATAAGAACATCTCTCCTTAGATTTCATAATTTTTCCACACCAGCAGAAGATATTGTTTGTAATGTTATAAACGTATATACCAATGACCCCAGAAAGAATTCTAAACCTGGATTTAGTTAAATTTTGCCACTAGGGAAAACTGCATTGTCTAGACTCTGGGTTATCTGATAGTAATTCTATAAAAACTACTTTACAACTCTGCAAATGGAGGATAACTGATAGCAAGGTAAATTAATTCTTGTCTATGTACATGTAAATTCTGTTTTGTCTATTCACACTGTCTCAGATGAGCATCCTTTTTATATGCTAAATCTTCTTCATTATCTATTTTCTTCAATTTGTTCATCTTTACAGCCCTTTCCAATGGGAAATCCAGTTTTGCCTGCATGTATACATTCATGTCAGTATTCCAGATCTATATTTTTCTGTTCTTTGGATTCTCTCTTGAACCAGTCTTAGCATCTACCTGATTTTTTTTATTAATTATGAGTGAAATAACTTTTTAACTTGTGTTATTTTATGTCTCTTTGAGAATTACAATTTTCCTTTCATTGAAAATTATCTTTCAGCATCCCTCTGATGTGTTCCAGGACCCTTCGCCCTTCTCCCCTGTCATCTCAGAACGGAGGCCCCGGCACAGTGAGGGACTGCACTGAGGGAATTGCAGGCCACTGAAATTGTCATGCAGAGGGGATGAGTAAAGGGATACTATCCTGTCCCAGAAGGACTGTGGAGGTTCAGTGGGGAAGAATTCCTACCAGAGTTGAGGTTCGCATTGATTATTGAGAACAAGTTGCAGAATTGAAACCCTTGGCTTATTTTAATAGACTATTCTTCAGTGGTGAGGGGTTTCAGCTCAGGCACCCCCAGATGTGCTACTGTGGCATGTGAATTAGTTTGAGCTGAACGCAAATGAGACCCTGTGATTGCAAGAGAAACTTCTATTTCTTTCTTAAAGAATTTAAATTGGGAGCCTTGTCCATAAGAGTTACTACCACAAATAATTCTTTTATGAGATATCCATGCGGCAGGGCAAACTTCTAATTACTAAATATTTTCTTCTTCTTATCATCCTGTGAGCAACCCTCTTCCCCTCCAAAGCCCCAGGAACCTTACCCTATTCCTTGGCTCAGGATGTCATATGACCCCATTTTATCTTTCTGCCTCTTACCTTGCAATGTATGTGAAGTCTCTGATTCTCCCATGTATGTGGGGATACCATACATATGTATATAATTAAATTTGGTCACTTTTTTTTTCCTGTTAATCTGTGTCATGTTGACGTGATTTTTATACTAGCTAAAAGAACTTACAAGGGTAAAATTTTTCCCCTCTCCCACAGTAGGTGACTGAATTTGTAGTGGGTAAGGCCTCAAAATAAATATATTTTCCAACTACAGGTAGGTGACAGGAATCTTGTTGCAATGACAGCATGATGGACTGGTGTAATGCAACTGAATGGGTACACTGATTTCTCCACTCTGGGGTTAGCTGGTCTCCTCAAGACATTTCACCTGTTCTATAGCAATAAAACACATAATAAAATAGCTAATGTTTTATTGCCCAAAGGAAGTTGATCCTAATTTATGTCTAGCAGCATATCAAGATAGCTTCTAAGATGGAAGAAATCTCTAGCATTTACTGACCCATAGCTGTTGACATTCAGGTCGTAGAGAAAAACTTAATCCTTTCTAATCAATTTAGAAAAACAGCCTTACTGCATCCTTTAGAGAGAAAGAAATTAAAATCTATCTGCTGTCAGACACTCATATTTTATTGCAGGAGGTTATTTGCTACACAAAGTGCTGAAAATAGGTGGGTACCAGTGGATGTGCTCTGTGATGGGTTGAGGTTTCAGAAGATCCAAGAATAAATCACAATGCATATCATGTAAAATATAGTGGTCACTACACCTGGAGTCATCATCAAGCCATTAGAAACCTAAACATTGGCAACATTGACATTTATGAAAGACAGAAGTACAAATTTCATGACTATTTTTTACCACCCAAATACTAAAAATAAACAATGGTTTGGTTGTGTTTATATCCCTTTACATCTGCGAGAGAATTTGGAGGTGATTTAAAATGATATAGGTTAGAAATGTATTTTGACAGGTTGTGTGTAGGGAATATTTTGGGATGACAAGTATCCCCCTGGACCTAGCAGAACAGAAGCTGAGGAAAAAAATGAAATGACTTGTCAGATCACTGCCAGATAGATATACAACTGCTGGGTAACTTTTTGTGTATCCCCAAAAGATATGTGGATGTCCTAATCCCCGGTCCCTATGAACATGACCCGATTGAAACATGGGGTCTTTGAAGATATACTTAATTTAAGATGAGGTCATAGTAAATTAGAGGGGTCTTAATCTAATGATTGCTGTCCTTATCAGAAGAAGAAAATTTGGACACACAGACTCACAAGGAGTGTACCATGCAAAGATATAGAGTGGACAGACACATGATGAGAGAGGTAGAAACTGGACAAGCCAAGGAATGCGAACAATAGCCACCAATCCCCAGAAACTGGGAGACACAACAAAGAATCATGCCTGGGAGACTTGAGAGAAATCGTGGCCTTGCTGACACCTTGGTTTTGGACTTCTAGCCTCCAGAACTGGAAGAAAATAAATTTCTGTTTGCTTAAGCCATCCAATCTGTGGTACTTCGTTAAGGTAGCCCTAGGAAACAAATCCATTGGTATTGTTAGTTCTGTGACATGCAATTAATGTGAATACTTTCCAAGAAGTAAATCAGACTCTTTCACTGGGCATCTATATCTGTCTGGGACATTAATGTTGCTGGAAACGACCTAAGGTTTTTATTCTCATTTTGGACATGAAAAGTCTTTTTTGCAATATGTGGGAAGAAGAAATACAATAAATCTAGGTAGAGATGAAGAAGGTGACTTCTTCAGTAAATGCAGTGATTTGCCATTTATGTGTCCTACCCTGGGTGAAAACTATTATCGTGTCCTAAGCAAAAGGGAATTGACACCACTGCGAGGGTGGCTTGTGGGGTCCAAGTAATCGTTCCGTATTTTTCTTTCTTTGTCCTGATGGTATTATCTGCTTTAACATATGCTAAATTCTCCTTGCAGTCATGGGTGATGCAAATTCACCATTTTCCATAGTGGCACTGTATTTCCCATAGGAATTCTGCTGCATAGGAAGATGCTGACTCTGATGGGTATTCATTTTTCAACTTCTAAATCTTCACTAGTTTCTATTCTCCTCCATTTGTTCATCATTGCTGAAGAAAGTATTTTTGTCTCATGTTGGTAATTGAGACACTATTGTGTCAGATTTGGGCTGATTTCATATTAAATTATCTTGGTCCATAAGAAAGAAGAATGGGCAAGCTTTGTTTAGTATGATTTCCCTTGCTCAGGAAAGGCAGCTGACAGCGGGTAAGCACTGGGGAGGGAACTACAGCTAGAGGAAGCTGAAGCAGGGAATTACCTCTTTGTTGACAACTTCCTCTCCATGTTTGTTGCGGGAGCATCTAAATGAACAGGACAGTACCCCATTTCTATCCAGTGAGTGGCACATCCTCACAATAGTTCTGAGCATTCTCCCACTCACTATTGTCCCCATTAACTATGAAAATTTGCTCTGTCAGGATAGGGTCCCTGTCCCATGTGCTATTTTTTATTTGCTCAGCTGAATCCTTCACAGAGTGAACTATGGAAAGCCTGCATCATCGGTGTTCCTCCACATGACCTTCCTCTGCTTCCTGGGTATGTTGTAGTCAGTAGTAAGTATCAAGGATGGATCCTGATCTCATATTGTTTTGAAACTAACTCTTCTTAGATGTGCTCATGTGACTTATGTTTTTAAATATATATATATATATATATACTTTTAATTTTGGAATATCTTTAAATTTACAAAAGTTGCAAAAATAGTAGTGAGTTTCTGTATACTCTTCACATATATTTTTCTTAATACTAACATTTTATACAATGAAAATATATTTGTCATGGTGAAGACATTGATATTGGTATAATACTAATAACTGAACTACAGATTTTACTTGCACTTTATCATTTTTCCCACTATTGTCCTTGTATCATTCCAGGATCTAATCCAAAACATCACTGTGCATGTAGATGTAATTGAGTTTGACCACCTAGCAAAGGCCACCAAATATTTTCTCCCTTTCATTTCTTTATGGGAAGTCACTTGAACTTGATCTTCATGTAGATGTTTTTCTCCTGAATTGATTATGATTTGACCATTTCTTTTATCACTTTAGTTCCTTTCATTTTTACAGAAAAATTTAAAATTTAAAGTTATTGAGTATGTATGGGCCTTTTTCTAGTTTCCAAGCATAATACAGCTTATTTTCTGTTTTTATTTCTCTTTGTCTCTACTTTATATTTTGGGGGGAGTTAAACTTAGAGCTCACATCATCATCTTCAATAAGATGAACTAAATTTGCCTCTCAAATACCATTTTCATTTGTAAGCAAATAATTAGTAATTTCATAATACATAAAATGCACGGGGATCTCAAATGGAACCCTTAGGTAACATTTCTTTTCATATCCAAATGCACTGAGTTCAACCTAAATGTCTTTCTGCGAGCCTACACATGACCACAAAGTCCGTTCTGAAGATTCAAGTCCAAGTCCACTTTTGTTTCCTCAAATCTTCCAAGGCCCTGTCTTCAAATGCATACACAGATTTCCTAATATTCGATCACAATTCAACTTTTTGTTTATTATGTTGTATATTCATAGATCCTTCCAATCTGATACCAAGTATCTTCCTCCCACACTCATGTGGTTAAGTCACGGCAGTAAAGTCCTCATGAATGTGGTGATTCATGGAGTTGGAGCAGCTATGTACTCCGCCATCTGTTGCCGTTCATTATGCTTTTAGATGGGCACCTAGTGTATTTGTTGATTTACTCACAAACCCTCTGTATATGGCATATCCATTTTTAATTTCGGTGTGTGTCTTCTACCACATACATTTGTACAGAAGCCTAGCGAAACACATGGAGGTACAGAATTGTTACTTTTTGAGAGTTAGCTCCACTCTAGATGACCCATACTGCCTGTCACCTTATTACTCTACTGTGATTATAAGCCTCTATAGGATTTAGAGTCAGCATTACCCTACTTTTCCATTTCTTTCTCCTTTCTGAAAAGGTGCACTCTGACTTGTTACAGACATTTAGCCAATTTCTCTTTACATTAAAGTCCATCAAATTATAAGCACAGTAAATTATCCAATCTATTTTTGCCTTCAGAAAGGACTGATGTGGTTTACAGATGAGAATTAATGTACAAATGAGTACTAGGGTATATCTTGAATAGGGGTATTATCACACAATTATCAATTAATTTTAAATAAACCTTGTAAATCTTCCCAGCAGAATCTGGGATAGACTGAGTTGTGTGACTCTAGGACAAGGGATATTTCCCCCCTCAACCACCAAGCAGTGCAGAGCCCTCCCTTCACATAGCCAAATCTTAATCTGCTTGGGCCTGATGGACTATATTGGCCTCGCCCTAACAACTCCCTGAGACCTTACCCCACCACAAAAGTGTGTGAGCACCCAGGGGGTAGCAGCTAGATTTGGTATACCCTGGGACATTTACTGAGTGGCCTCAGACCAGCACTGAAATGTTCAAACCCAGTAGCAATTTTTGTTGCTACTTCATAACTGTAATTTTGCTACTGTTAATGAATTATAATGTAAATATCTGTGTTTTCTGATGGTCTTAGGCTCTATAGCAGCGGTTCTCAACCTGTGGGTCCCGACCCACAGATTGAGAATGCTAGCAGGGTCGACTAAGACCATCGGAAAACACAGATATTTACATTACAATTCATTAACAGTAGCAAAATTACAGTTATGAAGAAGCAACGAAAATAATTTTGTGGTTGGGGGTCACCACAACATGAGGAACTGTATTAAAGGGTCACGACATTAGGAAGGTTGAGAACCACTAGGTTATATGGCAGGGTTCACAATCTGTTTGTGTCCTTGGAAACATAATGCAGTCTTTGGGGAAAGGCCGTTGTGTGTGTGTGTGTTTTCAACTTTGTGAACTGCTGTTCTATGCTTATGTTTGCTGGATGCTACATTAACACCAATTGAATCAATCCTGAGACGCTTGCAAGTTTTGTTTGTTTGTTTTATACACTGGAGAGTGGATCAAAGTCCAGAGGCCTGGGAAAGAGAGTGAAGATTAACCAAAATTTGGTTACATGCATTTTGTTCTTTTTTTAAAATTAAATTTATTGGGGTGGCATTGGTTAAGAAAATTATATAGGTTTCGGGTGTACAAGTCTATAGCACATCATCTGTATATTGTATTGTGTGTTCACCACCCCACATCAGATCTCCTTCCATCACCATTTATCCCTCTTCTACCCTCTTCTACCTCCACCCACCTCCCCTTTTCCTCTGGTAATCACCATACTGATGTCTCTGTCTATAAGTTTTTGGGTTTTTTGTTTTTTTGCTTAATCCCTTCCCCTTTTTCACCCAGCCCCACAACCCTGCATCCCCTCTGACAGCTGTCAGTCTGTTTTCTCTCTATGGGTCTGTTTCTATCTTGTTTGTTAGAGTTTTTTGTTCATTCCCCTCTGATGCAGATGTTACAGTTCATGCTGTCTCAAAGATCCCTTAAACAATCCTCATTTTTTTAAAAAACTATTTTCTCCCTTTGCTGCACTGGTTGGGGATTTTTATTGACCTTGTCTTCCAAATCACTGATTTGATCCTCTGCTTCATCTAACTTACTGTTTACTCTTCCCTTTGTATTCTTCATTTCAGATATTATAATCTTTATTTCTGACTGGTTCTTTTTATGGTTTCCATGTCCTTTTTCATGCTGTTGTGGTTCTCAAAAAGTTCCTTCAACATCCTTTTAACCATTTTTCTGAACTCTATACCTGATAAGTTCCTTCCATTTCATTTAGCTTTTTTCCTGGAGATTTCTCCTGTTCTTTATGTAGGACATATTTCTTTGTCTCCCCTTTGTAGCTGCCTCTTCATCTTTGTGTCTATGTATTAGGCAGATCTGCTATGACTCCCAGTCTTGATAGGATGGTGTTACGTAGTCGGTGTGATCCAGTGGCACCTGCACTGGGTGCTCCAGAAATGTCCCTTGTGTGGTGATGTGGGCCCTCCTGTTGTACTTGAGTCTTGATTGCCATTGGCCTGTTCATGCATGGGATCAACCTTCAGGCTGGCTGACTGTGAGTCTCAATTCTTTTCCTCCCCCTTTAATATGTTTTTATTAATTTCAGAGAGGAAGGGAGAGGGAGAGAGAGATAGAAACATCACTGATGAAAGAGAATCATTGATTGGTTTTCTCCTGCATGTCACCCACTGGAGATTGAGCCTGCAAACAGGGCATGTGCCCTAACCAGGAATCAACCTCCTGGTTCATAGGTTGATGCTCAACCACTGACTCACTGGCCAGACGAGGCTCAGTTCTGATCATGCTATGTGAACTGCTGTGTGGGTGCTGACCACATGACGCCAAATTTGCCTCAGCAGGGTCTGGTGCCTGCAGAGATCTCCTTTTGGATATGCCTCTTGTGGAGCTGACTGTTTCCTGCGTTTGTGTAGTCTGAAGCTGGACACTGCGTGTGTTGTTTCTGAGCTTCTGACATTGGCTGTCATGCAGGTCAATGTCAGATGCTTCCTGTGACTAGCCCTGGGCAACCTGTTTGGAGCTACAAAGTGATCTACAGTTTGTGGCTTCCTCTGCTGTGCATGGGTGCGCACAGGAAGGACAAAGCTGTGCACTATGGCCAGCTGTTACCAGCACTGGGCCTGGTGACAGGTCAGCAAAAGTCCTCAGACACCCCACGATCTGCCTCTGTCTGCCCTGCCTGCCAGCAGTCTGTTAGGCTCAGTTACTGATTGAGCCTCTGGCAGTATTCAAGTTGCATGAGGTAGGTTTATAGTGAGTCATCAGGTAGAGGTGAGTGATATTCAACAGATTGATAAAGGTTCTAACCCAGCCCTAGCTGGGTTGGCTCAGTGGATAGAGTGTTAGCCTGTGGACTGAAGGGCCCCAGGTTTGATTCCAGTCAAGGGCATATGCCCAGATTGCAGGCTCGATCCCCAGTGGGGAGCGTGCAAGAGGCAGCCAATCAATGATTCTCTCTCATCATTGATGTTTCTATCTCTTTCCCTCTCCCTTCTTCTCTGGAATCAATAATAAATATATATTTTTTAAAATGTTCAAACCCAGTGTCATTTTTTGCCCAGAAGGCATTTCTCACTCCTTCTGTCATAGGATGTTCTGCTACTGTCCCCATCTCTCCTTTGGAAACCTTCTTAGAGAGTCTGTGAACATTGCTCATTGAATTCTTGTTTTAAAACAAGCTGCAGGTAGTAGAGCTAAACTATTCCTGGACATAGCATTTCCGCGCCCCCCCCCCCCCCCCCACATGTTTTGGGATTAAATATTATTTTCTTTCTCCTTAGAAGGCATGAATCCTGTAAAAGTTAACATCCTTATCTCAGAAACATATAGACCAATTCTCCACCCCCCCACCCCCCCGCCCTAGAGCAGAAGTTTTTAAGAATCAGAATTGGCTGCAAAGGGTACTACTATCCAGCAACCACCCTGAGAAAGTCCTCCAAATGTTTCCTCTTTGGAATAAACCAACGTGCAGATCAGAGGATGAAGGACAGAGGACTTCGTTGTGGATATTAAGTGTCTATAGACAAATTTCTACCATGATTCCAATTTCTTAGAGGGCTTGGAGGAAAAACACCCAGTCTCCATTTAGCTCTCTTATAAATGCTTTGAAAGCTAAAGTGGTAAGTATTGTAAAATGTAACTTTTGGTAGATTAAAGATGGCTGCAAATTCTTTGCTACTCCTTCCCTTTGAGACGTGGAGCCAAATTTCCTCCCCCTTAGTGACTTGCCTGAGCTATAGACCATGACAGAAATGCTGTTCTGGGGTTTCTGAGGCTGGGTTTGAAGAAGCCTTACAGTTCTGTCCTGGCATCCTGGAGGCCAGGTGTTCTGAGCGAAGGTCACTCTCTGAGACCACAAGGCTGTGTGAGAAGCCCGAGGCAAGTGGAGAGGCCCTAAAAGAGGAGACGCCACATGGAGACAGAGTGGCCAAGGAGCGCTGAAACCAAAAACACCTGAGCGAAAAAGTTAGGTTGAAAGAGCGTCTCCCATGCCCAGTTGGCCCAATGAATGCCACATGGATCCGAGATGAACTCCAGCTGAGTCATTCCTGAGTTTTTCTGAACTGCAAAATTGTGATCCCAAATGAAAAGACTGCCTTAAACACTGCACGTTTTGTAGTAGTTATCCATAGACAATAAACCAAAACAGTAACCAAGTCAAATATTTAAAAAACAACAACCACGAGTAGATAGTTAATGCGCTGAACCAGAGTAAGTTGGGCAATTTTTACAAACCCATGCAGTTTTAAATACTCTCATCCAGATCACTACGGATTAAAGCTCCATAATTAGCTAAAACCTAGCCTGGAAACCTTGTCCTTTAAGAAGATCACAGATGCCACTGCAATCCAGACCGGAGGGGTATGCTTTGCCAGCATATCTGCCCTCCTGCACCAAACTCACATTATATTTAAACATCACCCAATACCACAGGGAATAGCTCCTAGTCAATCTTGACAAAATCCAGAAATATTGACCAAGCAGAATCAAATGCCAAAATTGCAGCCCAGCCATTATTTAGCACTTCTTAATCAAGTTCATTGCAGTCTCTGTGCATGTAGGATATGGTTAGCGTGCTGTGCTGACATCACAAGCCTTAGATTCTAAGGTAACTACATGCCTTTCCCTATGAACATATATTTATGGATAAAACATTCTCTACTTCTTAATGAACATCGATAAGAAAATCCCTAAAAGGACAAAACGGAGAAACTCTGAAAATGTTATCTAATTTAAAGCTCCCAATTTTACTGCACGTTTCTTTCTATTGTTTGATATATATGTTTTTCTACAACATAGAGCAGTGCCAATTTTAAACAGCCACTCGAAAAGTATGAAACAATTAGCCTTCCATTTCCAACATGCAATTTCAGCTTTTACTGTGCTTTAAAGAAGCGTCCTCCTCCTTGTGACTTTTTGATGCCATTTCTCTACCGTCTTGGCCTGCTAGGAAAGAAACACCCACTCGCTGGGCAAACAGGTCAAAGAAAGTAGATTGCTATTTTTTTGTTCTATGCTAAGAACAAGAAAATCCCAGGAAATAGGTAGGTCTAAAACCAACTATTATGTTCTGACAATTTACTTTAGTTATGGTTTTGAGAAATTTAGAATTCTCTTTTCCCCTTCAATTTAGATCTCTGCTGGGTAGTCAGTCCACCCATGCTGCAGCCTCCCTCTCAACCTTCACACTCTTGCTGTTGCAGGATTTATATCAATTGGGGTTTCATTCTGATCATCTCTTGACATTTGTAGGAAGGCTTTTTCTGTCCTTTGGGTAAATGAGTGAAATACCAATTATACCAAAAGATAATTATGAATGAAATTGTAGACATTTAAAATTCTAAACAGCACTAATGTCCAACTTTGGGAGTTATCTTCCTCTTTTCAGGTCCAAGGACAGCTTCCTTCCTAATTTGGGGATAATCTTTAAACCAATCGCAAGTTGAGTCAGGAATCTACAGAGAAATGAAGAGTACCTGGGTCTGGTAGGAATCTTTCTGGCAGCTTGATTTTTGAAAATTGCATAAGCCAAATCAAATTTCTAAACTGGATACTGACTTTTCTACTGTGGTGTCATTCGACTTCACAGTAGTTGCCAACATTACTTCTCTGTGGTGAATCCCTGTTTTAAACCACCATCTTTATGAGGCACCAAGTCTCAATGGTTACCCACAAGTGCCCATGGTGGGAGCAGTATCTCTCTCACTCATTATGGTCTGAGGGATCATTTCTTTCCACGTGGCTTCATAACGTTTGCTTGTACAATGCTTCTTACTCCACAGTCCGTAAAGATCCTCCCACTCACTCTGAGCATCTCAACCAGGACCCTTCACTGGGACTTACTAGTATATGTTCTTTCCACCAAGAGACAAAAAACAAACAAACAAACAAACAAACAAACAAACAAACAAACAGCACTACCCAGTCTCAGAGCTTCCCAGTGCTTTCTCCCTCTGTTCTTGTTTTTAGATTTGCAACCTGTGCTTTTCTATGACCAACTCTAGGTCCAGTGAATTGAATGTGATTACATTCTCAGGAATCACTCTTTTAGGGGATATGCTGTAGGGTACCCCATTCTGTTTGTGAGGCCAAGTTGTTGGTTCTGACTTTGAAGTGGCTACTGGACTCAGAATTAGTAAACGATAGCTGGTAATAATGTCATAGAAAATTATGTAGATACAGACCAGAGGAGAAGTCATTTCACCCAAACCTAAGTCTACATTTATCCTAATGAGGCCCCTGGGACTGGTTCCTTGGTGCATACAGACTTCCTGGTCTTTATCATATCCCATTGCACTATAATTGTTTAGCAAGCACGTTGGGTCATCTTAAGGTTGCTTGTTACATAATATTGTAATAGCGAGTTTCCTTGTCTTAACTCAATGGTCTCTGGAGCAAAAATACAACCACTCTTTTAATACCTACAACTGGGGTTAGCAGTTGCCTGCACAGTGCTAGTTTCAACCTACAAACTCAAGCTCATATAATAATATTTGTACATAGAACTGACCAGTTCTACAATAATTTTCCTATTGGTTTAATGGGTACAAGAAACTATTATAGAATTTGTAGGGTTGCCTTAGAGTATTATAAGAATATGGCATCTTTATGGGAAAGTTGGGCAGAATGAGCAAAGAAGAGAGCCTGGAATATATTAAGTGCTCAACTAACATTAACTATAATCTATCTATCTATCTATCTATCTATCTATCTATCTATCAACACCTAAGCGACCATCCGATTGTTCAACCTGTAGCTATGACGCACAATGACCACCAGGGGGCAGACACTCAAAGCAGGAGCTGCCAAGCTGTGGTGACTTGGCAGCTGTAGTTCTTGGGTGATGCACCCAGAACCAGAGATAAGGGAGCCCAATTCCGGGGTGTGTTACCCGAAAACTGCCCTCTCACAATCCGGGAGCCCTCGGGGGATGTCAGAGAGCATGTTTTGGCCTGATCACTGCAAGCCAGGCCAAGGGACCCCACTGGTGCATGAATCCGTGCACAGGGCCTCTAGTAATTATAATAACCTGCTACAATCATATTCTCTGATTGTTGCCAAAGGTGGATATTAACATTTTCTTCCTTCCTTGTAGCCATTCATTTGAATTTTTAGGATGTAAATACTGAAATATAGTTCTAAACAGTAGCCAAACCCAGCAGATATAGATTCCACTAAATCCACACTATTCTTTGTTAACAGTGGCTGTATGAGAGTACATCAAAATCCTGGCAGAATACATAATGATCAGAAGAAATGATTAATTATAGAAAAAACTTTCTGTATGGAAAGGGTATACAGGAAATACTAAAGAAAAAAACCTAAATGTCAGTCTTTATTCAGTGAGTTTAAGAACTCCCTCCTACTCTGAATACCCTAATGCATTTGCCAAAAGCAGTGATTGAGTATTAACTGAATTGAAGAAAAATAGTAGAGCTGCCAAATGAAATTTTGTGACATATTTGTGAATACATTTATGTTATAAAACTTTAATTAAAAAATATTTTATGGGTATGCTAAAAGAGGACTTCCTAGGTTGAAATTCAAGATTTACTTAAACTTTAGATAATTGGGTATAGACTTCTACTAACCAACCCTCCCTCCCCCCCTACTAATGTACTTATATATAAATAAAATGTTCTTTCAAAATATAACTTCTACATAAAGTACATGCACATCATCTAATTTTCAACTTTGAAGCTTTTGAAAAAATGTGTTTATAAGGCAAAACCATGGAAATATTATCTGACAAGACCTCTGCAAGCTCTCAGCTGTCAGTGCACTAAACACCGCTATAATGACATCTCTGAAGCAATTCAGAATAGGTGGCTCAAAGGGCTGGAAACCCCGGAACATGGTCCAAACTCGAAGCCGAGGATTGCTTCACAAGGTATGCCTTCTTAATGAGATTGTTCAACCTGAGCTTTTATGAAAATTGTTCCAATTAATAGTCTGGTATGATGGATATGGAATCGTAGTTATGCATTTCCATTCCGGTTCACTTTGTGCAAGAGCAATCATCCTTAAAGGCTCATAATTTCTTTTAATTGAATATTTCATTACCAGGCAAGGGTACAGAGAGCAGAACTAATTTTCCTTGCCTTTTATTTAGCCCATTTGATTTGAGAGTAAGTGCTTATGATGTAGGGCTAAGAAGCAATCATTATTCCTGTCTCTAAAATTAAATTGCTGAACAATAGAGAGCAAATTATTTTAGGTTCTATGCCTCAGTTTCCCTCTAGGCAAAGTAAGTTTTTGACAATAAAATTTCAAAAAAAAAAAAAAACCCCACAAAAAAACCCCCCACAACATTAATATGGACAGGCTCTTTCCTGTTCTTAAAGCCCAAATGTATTGTTATTCTTAAGAAGACCTATACACGTTTCACTTCCTTTATCTCATTTTCCAGTCTGGGGCTGGCTGCACTTCACTCAGTAAAGTTTAAGATGGTGGAAAAAACAGCCGATGAGGATTAGATAACTTTCAAATTAGTCCTGGTGCCATCATGAACTTGGCCATGCACCCTTGGCCAAGTCGTGGGGCTGCTTCAAGACTCATCTTCTCATTGGTCCTTGTGTCCTATTTGCCCTCACCAGGCTTTGCGGAGTAGCTGTTTGTTGTCTGTGCCTCACAACAGAAGCATTCCATCCCTGATGATATGCAAGATTATGGGGTTACTTAAAGAGAAATGAGGATTGACCCTGCCATGTGTCACATCTGTGCTTACCCTAGTCAGTCACTATCAGGGCCCAGGCCTCCCCGTCACCCAGCATCATTCTGACCCTTATTCGAGTGCTGCTCTTCACCTTCCTCAATCTTCCCACTCTGTGTTCCAAACTACCCCCTTAATTCCCTCTGTAATCTGCCAGCTCTCCAATTCTCCGATCACACCACTGTTTACCATCTGCCCATTCTCTCCTGATATATTCTTCTCCTTGTTCAGATCAAATGCACTGTGCTATTAGAATCTTTTCCTTTCAGATAATCATAATTCTCTTATATCTTTCCCCCTCTATTTTACTTTTTGAGGAAAACCTCAAACCTTGGATAAATGCTATATATCTTCTTCATGTCTACGCCTAGGTGAATTGAACATTACTGGGGAAAATCACATGGTTAACGCTTCACTATACCGTAATCATCTCCAGTCTCAATTTGCCTACAAATCCAAAACCTATTTCTTACTCCCTCATTCAGCAGAAAGCTTGCCTCAGATTTTATGGAGAAAGTGGTCTTAAGAAACAAACTCATATTTTCCCACCAGGAACCCTACAAACCTTCCTAAATTAATTTCCATCTTCTTTTTACCTCCTCCTCCTCTTGAAAGCAAATTGTTCCTTTTTCTTCTCTGTTGAATCATTTAATTTACAACTTCTTTGTTGCTACATTTAATTGACATATTTCTGTTCTCAACTCTATCGCAGCATTTCCTTTTCTCTTCATGGGAATTCCGATGATGGTTTTATAATTGTTTCTTGGTCCCATAATCTATTTTGGATATCCTTCCACCTCTGGTGTTTATGTTACCTGAGGCAGGAACATGTTTATCCTCATATTGTTTCCTCCCGGGGGGCCTGGCTCATTTCCTGAGCATTGCAATCACTCTATAAATATTCTTTAAATAATGAATTAAATAACGAATAAAGAAAAGAAGGTTTATTTAAAGTTAATTTAAGGGTCAAATAATATTATGTAGGTCAAATCACTATTGAAAATATTAAGGTGATAAAGCAAGGCATTTGTACTCCATTTCTGTTCTGCAATGAGTGATTGGCCTGCGACTATTCTCATCCCTCTATCGTGCAAGCCACCTTTCTGGCCTCATTCATAAATCTTCACAAATTCTATCTCATGCAGGAAGCCTGCACAGACCAGGTTGGTCGGGAGAAAATTCTTATCTCCCTCACATACTTATGCCTCGCAACTGTCTTTCCCACATGTCCAATTTTGTTTCCAAGATTTTTAAAAAAGTGACAATTATGTGGAAGAAAACAACAACACCAGAACCTTAATTAACTTTAAAGAATTAATGCTAATTTTCTTTTCATTTGTGTACATATGTTTTAGTTTTCAGCATGAGGTTGGGATGACTTTAAGGCTCCATGTACCCCATGATATTTTGGTACTTTTAGCATTATGTGGGATGCAGGCTTAGCCATGAGACAGGCCTAAATGTTTAGTAATGGAGGACTTCCTTCCTTGGTTAATAGGCTAATTTGAACTAAGGTATCCTGCTTGTGGGGTCCTTCAGTTCACGTGGTTAAAATCCATTCATCATGGCTCCTTGCTCTTACAAGACAGCTTGTGTAATTGGTATATCACACACAAGGTCCCTTGTGAACTAGAACCTCACTTTCTATCTATAATTCATTTTATTTTTTGGTACCTTTATTATATCCATCTCAAACACCACTGGAACTTTGAAAAATGATGGCTTGGCACCTATAAACCGAATGCTCTCTCATACCTCTCCACTTTGTTTATCCCATGCCTTCTTCCTGAGAGCTCTCAGCCTTTTCTTTTCCTTTTCTCTAAGAAAACAACTATTTATCCTCGAGAATCAGTGCAAACTTTACCTTCTCTATGAGTATTTATTTAACCTCTCTAGAAAGAACTAAGTGCTCCTTCTTTGGAGGTGTCATAACTTCAGGATATTCTTGTGAAATATCCGTATCTATATTCATATTCATAACTCCAGGTGTGCCACTGACATCTGATTCCATGTGAATTATACTCCTTGGAGTATACAGGACACACCCTTGTTGGCCAGTTATCTATATCACATTTTTATATTTCCTAACCATGTTGTATGTACTTCACATTGGAGCCTTCCATCCTCAGGACATTCTTGATTACCTGTATGCTTTTTATTGCAGCCTCTATGTTTACTGCTTTTTCCTTATCATTGTAAAAGCACATATCACTACTTGCCTCATGTTTAAGTATGGTAGAATTTCTACAGTAACCTCTGACCTCTCTACCCATTCCTCCTTCTGTTTCTCAGTTGGTTACCTATTTTGAGATAAAAGAAATTGTTACTTACAGGTCCTCTCTAGCCTCAAGAATAATTCACAGCTTTCTTTTGCTCTGAATCACAAACATTGCTCTAGTCATAGAGTCCAATGGGTAAAGCCTCCAAGATAAGAGTCAAGGCAGTCAGAGTTAAAATGTGGCATGGAGACTAATAAAGATGTTTCATGCCTACTGTAAACTTGTACACAGTTCAGCTCAGTCTGCAGGGGTCCAGCTCTGTTTCTTGTTCTCACTGAAATGTCAACTGTAATTTAAAGCAGTCAGTCAGGATTTAAAATAGAGTAAAGCAATTATAGGTCTTGGGGTCAAGGTTTGGAAAGTATTTATGCTTCATTGGAAACCATGTCGCTTTTTAACAAATAGTGTCTCCCTATAAGTTCAGAAATCAATGTGTTATTTTTGGTCTCTACTTATTTGAACATTCTATTTAATAACAATTATTCTTCTGCTGGGTGCCAAATATTAAAAAGCTAAAGAGGACAGACATTTCCCTTAGATAATTTGCCTGTGGTTAGCTTTGCCAGTTGGCTAGAGGGCAATGATAATAAAGCCCACATCACAGGTTTCACAGGAATATCCACCAGTAACTTTGCTCAGGTATAATGGCCTCAATAACATTTTTAACCATGGAGAATTGATTTATGATTGCTAATCCATGAGCTCAATAAACACTTAGAGAGGATATGAATATATGTATGCAAAATCCACTAGAACTAATATAAAAACAACTTATGGTTTTACTTAACAATAGAACTTTATCAACAGGCTAGGTGAACTTGACCAGTGTTAAGGCATTAAGTATAACTTTCATGTTGATTGTGCTCCAATCTCTGTCTCCCATTTCTGCTAATGATAGAATGACAGGAACTTGTTTTTTATTCATTTTTTTATGTAGACATTTGTTGAGGAACAAAGGAAAGGACTATACACGATTTTCATTACATTATGTTTCCAAAAGGCATACTTAAAGTTCAAGGAGGGAAACAATTCTTTGGATGTGTTAGCTTCCAGTAGTCTCATTGTTAAGGTGACAGTATCGACCTGACATCAGGATGGATTTTTTTTTTTAGTGTTTCTTCATTATGGCATTCAGTAGGAAAGCTTTGCAAGTGTGTGCTCTCAAAGAGACAGCCCAGACCGGTGGCCAGGGCCATGGGTAGGGAGCTCTTTGCCTGGGTAAAAAGGATATTTATGAGGTGGTGTGTAATGCCATGATCCACATGGGATTAAGCCCATGAAAGATTACACACACCTCAGGAGGTACTCTTCGGCTTACCTTAAAATATCCCTCTTTATGTAAGAAGGATTCTGAACTTTTTAAACAAGTTTTACCCATTAATGAATCAGGTTGCATTGAGATCTCAGGTATTTTCATCCCCTAAATTGTCAATCAGGAACAACTTAGACTTTTAAGGTCTCCGTTTTCTAAATTTTTTTTTTAAGTGCTGGGACTAGGTCAGATAATCTATCAGGACCTTTCAAATACTAAAAGCTGTGATTATCTGAAACAGGTAATTATGGGAGTAACAGGGACATTTCACTTCTGGACTAGCTCCATTATGAGCCTGTTATATCAACAGGATACCAGCTTCGCCGCAGCAGAATCCAAAAGACTCATGGGCTGGGTGGTTTCCTTGGAGATTTTGGTCAGCTATTCTCACACAAGAAATCACAGAAAAACCATCTCATCATGCTCACAGTGGGAGAGCATTATTGTACTACCTAAATTAGGCCAAGGACTGAGCCACAGTGGGGACTGAACTGCCTCTTTCAAAGCTGCAGTCTCCCCAAGTCAGGGTAAAGGGCACCATCAAGGGAAACCCGCATCAAGGCTAATGAGGACCTCACTGACAGCAGCCAGGGGACTACTTTAGAAAAACTGCCTTCCTGCTAGTGCCCGAATCTAAATGCTACCATTCTCCAGGAAAATACTTTACCCGTGCCTACTCGCTGCTCCAAACCCACTAACGTAATTCAGAGGGAAGAACAAGAACAGGTGCCCGCTGGGTGGGTCCCAGCCTTCCTTACCCTTTCACCTTCGTGGTGGGGCTCGCTGCAGACCCACAGAGATCAGCTGCCTGTAGAAATGACCTTGGAAGGCCTTGTGTGCTCTGAACAGCGTCGTGCGCCTGAAATTTTTGTTTGGTTGTTGGTTCAGTGATTCCACAGTAGACTGTAAGCTCCATGAGGGTAAAGGTCATGTTAGCATTTTTGTTTTTCCCACCATATACACTCACAGTGTCTAGCATACCCCCTGAATCATCACTGGAACCCAGTAAATTGGGCAAATAAAAGGTCTCCAGATTATCAGGAAGCATTTGGCTAGCCTAGGAGGTAGGTCTTCTGTTCATCATTCTGTTTTTGTTGTTGTTCATTGAACAAATATTGAGCACTATTACAGGTCATGATGATGCTGTGTACACATTGACAAACAAAAATGACTCAGAAATCCATCTCCTGCTTATATTCTAGTGATGAGAAACACTTCTTTTTAACAAATAAAAATTTTGTATATTTCAGGGGTATAATGTGGTGTTTGATATTGTGAAGTGATTACCGCAATCAAGCTTGTTAACCACCCATTACTTCACATAGTTACCTTTTTGTGGGTGTGTGTGGTGAGAACACTTGAGTTTACTGTCTTAGCAAATTTCAAGGGTATAATACATTACTAAGTATAGTCAGCATGTCACACAGTGTGGGGTGAAAGTAGGCTTACAGTTGTGAGTTTATTCTTGTATTATTATTTATGAATTATTGTATTATATTTTGTATGAACAACTGTAAAAGTACTTTTGCCCCACCCTGTACATTAAATCTCCAGAACTTATAATCAAAAGTTTGTACCCTTTGATCAATATCTCCCCATTTCTCTCACTTCCCCAAGCCGCTGGTGACTACCATTCTACTTTCTGTTACTATGAGTTCAACTTTCTTATATTTTATACTAGAGGCCCGGTGCACGGAATTTGTTCACAGGTCCCTAGGCCTAGCCGGTGATCAGGGCCAATCAGGGCCTTCTGGCTGCTAGCTGGGGCCTTCCTTCCCTGGCTGCCAGCTGCCGGCTGCTAGCTGGAGCCTTCCTTCATTCTGCACCACCACCTGGTGGTCAGCACAGGTCATAGTGAGTGATCAAACTCTTGAGGGGACACTTTGCATATTAGCCTTTTATATATATACTAGTAGATATAAATGAGATCATGTAGTATTTGTCTTTTTGTGTCTAGTTTATTTCACTTAACATAATGTCCTCTGAGTTATTCATGTTATCTAAAATGGCACAATTTCATTCTTTTTAAAAGCTGAATAACATTCCACTGTGTATACCACTCATATGGAGAGACAATGTTTCAAGCAAAGTACAAGAAGACCTTTCTGTAAAGGACCAAATAATGCATATTTTTAACCTTTTGGATCCCATGGTCTTTGTCACAACTACTCAACTCTGTCATTTTAGAGCAAAAGCAGTTGTAGATAATATATAAGTGAGCGAGTGTGGCTCTGTTCCAATAAAACTTTATTTACAAAAGTAGATGGCAGGCCAAGTTTAGTCATGAGCTAAATAATGGTTATCATCTCCTGTTCTGGGTACAAGATAGGGCATAGAAATTACCTGTTCGAAAATATGGAAGGTGCAACTTGGTACACGCTTTCATTTTTATCACTGCTGTGAATAAATATCAGGTCCTTTACAAGGCTTTCCTCAAGCCAGAAACACAGGACCTTCACATCACAGTTAAGATGTCAATAGGTCAATTAATCAGTCATGTGTTGATTACTTAAAAGCACCCAGTCTCCATCTTGTGTTACACTTTGGAAAAAAGACTCTGTATTACAGGTCTGAGAAACAAATTATATTTATTGAAAATTTTATGTCCATTGTGAGAAAAACAAGAATCTCCTAAAACCTAAAAGAAATAAAAACTTTTAGGATCTGTCAAACATGTTTTACAGCTGTGAAGTTCAGTTTATAAAATAGTTTTCAAACACTTTTTTTTCTCTTGACAAAAAGGGATATTAAAAACCTTTGAATGAGTTACATATGGTATTTCTTAAACCTGAAATAAAAAATACGTTAAAACAATGGGATTTTAAGCTCACATAGACCTTGCAGAATTCACCTTGAACTTAACGTCCTAATAGTTAGACTTGATGTTATAGCACGACAAGCTATGTGATAAATAAGAAATTAAAAATAAACAAAAATATTCTGTTTTAAAGGATACTTTCCTTACTTCCCTTTTGTGGTCATCAGCAAAGGGAAACAGGCAAATTAGGGAAAGACACTGGTGCTCTTACATGTCACTACAGGCCTGGTGCATGAAATTCGTGCACTCAGGGGTGTCCCATAGCCCACTCTGTGCCCTTTCACAGTCTGGGAGCCCTCAGGGCTAAGCCATCAGTTGGACACCCTTAGTGCTGCTGCGGAGGCAGGAGAGGCTCCTGCCACCACCGCTGCGCTCGCCAGCCGTGAGCCCGGCTCAGGGCTTCTCGCTGAGCAGTGTTCCTCCTGTGGGAGCACACTGACCCCAAGGGGGCAGCTCCTGCTTTAAGCATCTGCCCTCTGGTGGTCAGTGGGTGTCATAGCGACAGGTCATTCCGCCTTTCGGTCCATTTGCGTATTAGCCTTTTATTATATAGGATTGCTGCTCCAGGTCAACAGATGGAGTTAGCAGCAATTTCTATTTATTTTGTAAAGGAAGAATTAGTCCATTAAAAAATTAATAAATAAATAAATTATTTTATTTAAAATCATCTTTATTTTTTTGGATGTTACTGACAGCTTTCCAAAAGCTTCTCTAATGAGTACTTAGGTTATGATAAAAAATTAATTAATGCATAGCTGCCATGTGCATGAAATTATAACATCATCAGAGTCTTTCTTTACAATCTACAACCTGGAAATTTTAACATGCTAGTACTTAATATTTGAAGGGAATCGTATATAGTGAGTCCTCGATGTCATTGATAGGTTCTGAACTTTAAGTGGAAAGACATATAAGGAAACCATTATTACCATGGCTAATTGATATAAACAATAGTTAAGTTCCTAGCATGTCATCAACATATAATGAAACAACCTTGAATGAAACAATGCTGTTTGAGGAACTGCTATATCCTTTTTGAGGATCTAATTAATATCTACAAATCCCTCTCTGGAAAATAAATATACATGGTATAATAGGAAAGATTCTTAGTTGTAAGATATAGATACCAACCTTAAGTAAATGACGTCACTGGGAAGTTCAAGGTAGGCTCAATGGAGGAGGGCTTTTGAGATGAATCTTGAAGGAGGCTAACATTTCAACTAGTGGAAATGAAGTAGAAGGACAAGCTAGTCATGAGCTAAGAATTTGTAGAAAAAAGTAAATACCATTGCAGTGAGTTATATAATCATATAAGGTGTACAATACTTGATAATATACATGGGGGATGGGTGGATCATGGGCATTATCAGGACTGTGAGAATTAGCATGGGAGCAGACCACAGGAATTTTTGCCAGGCTAATGAGCGCAACCTTTATACTGTGAGTGGTCGAAAGCAGTGCAAGGTCAATAATAGTGTGTGAGCAGAATAAGGACTTGATCATTAGTGTATTAAACATATTCACTCTGAAATATTATACAGGATGAGGTTGGAGAATTGAAGTCAGGAAGTCTTTCAAAGAGGATACTGTAAACACTCAACTTGAGAGTGACCAAGAACTAAATCATGGCAATGTGACCAGGAAAGAGGAGATAAATATGAACGCTATTGTGAAGAAAATTGACTGCATTGGGTGATGGAGAAGGAAGTAGTTTAGGTGAAATGCAGATTGAAATCCGTGTGAATGGCTTTAAAGGTGCTGTCTAATGAACCTGAATTCCTGGGGCAAGTCGTTCTAAGTTTAGTTGAGTTTGATGTGCCATGAATACCTAAAAACATTGGTGCCTAGTAGGTAGTAGAAAATGTAGACTGAGACTACATATAAAGTGAAAGAGGTCAAGTAGGTAACATAAATAAGATTAAAGGGTGCAAATTCATAACATAAAAATGCATATACTAGAAATTTTTTTTTAAATCTTCACCCGAGGATATTTTCCCATTGATTTGTAGAGAGAGTGGAAGAGAGAGGGAAAGACAGAGAGAAACATTGATGTGAGAGAAACACATAGAATAGTTACCTCCTACACCCGCTCTGACCAGGGCTCGGGTCAGGGAGGAGCCTGCAACCGAGGGTACTAGAGATTTTTAAAATTAAAAATGAAAAATACAACACAATAATTATTTATTATATTCAATAATTTATTATTTCTTTGATTTGGAATACAAACTCTTAAAGCTTTTTAAAATAAGATGAAGATATAATAGTCTTGCATTTTGAATTTCAACGACATACAATAAACATTCAAATGTAATATATTAAGTGGGGAAATGTTTAGTTTTATTCCTTTTTATAACTGGAAAACTAATACAAGCATATTGAATTTATACCAAACAAGTAATTTGGTACAGTTGTTTTTAATCTAGTATAATTCTATTTGAAACACTTGTGGAATTCTGATATTTTAATATCATTTTTGGTTTTCAGTTCTTTGTTGTACTTTTTTATTTTTGGTTCCTCATTCACAGAGGAAGGTTAATTGCAAAATATTAGGTCGTCAATATAAAATGTAAAGTCACATAATATTTTTTTTGAAATTCAGTTCTCAACTACACAATTTTGAGAATGTAATTGAGGCAATCCTTTCATTCCTAGAAACAAATTTCAGGGTAGGGAGGTGAGGTAGTTATTATTCCTTGCCCAAGAGCTTCCCAAAGCTACACTTTTTCTAGGAATAAGTGAAAGGAATCATCTATTTTTGTGTAAGGATCTATGACCACCCATTCACAGAAATAGTTGGGGTTAAATGGACTGTAATGCCAACCCCAAAGTTCAAATCTGCTACAGTTTTGACCAGTAAACTAGTCTGGGTGCTTTCCATGGATGAAACAAGCAAGTAGACTTTTTTGGAAAAGTTTAAAAATTGTCCTCAGCTCCATGTCACCACTAAGCCAGATACTTTCAAGCAGTACCGTATTTAATTCATCAGTCCAAAGTACTGGGCTGTCTGAGATTCAAGCAGTCTGTGTGATAATGGCTACTTTGACAGTGAGTCTCATTTTTAACTTTTAGCGTAAAGATCTCCCTGGTAAATGATACAATGTTCTGTGACTTAGGAACACGTTACTACTTGAATTAAACTTGTGATAGAACCACTGTCTGTCATCTTGACTAAAGTACTAATATTGAATTTGTCCAACTTGAACCTTTTCCTAATATACACAAAAAGTCATTTCCTGATGTTATTTCTATAATGGGCATTCTGCCCAAAAGTCCTTTGGTCATATCAAAATTCCTCTTGACAGCATGAATAAATATAGCTCACTGTGTGCTGATATTTATAGCTGTGCTTTCATCAGCTGCAATAGAATATGCCACAAAAGATTTAACTTTTTCATGCATTTTGTCCCATAAGTGCTTAGTCAAGTCTACGATATATTGGACTACAGTATTTTTGCAATTGATTATTTCTACTTAATGCACATAATTTCTGGTCATTCTGAAGACACTTTTTATTTTTAATAAGCTCACCAACTACAAAAGGTTTGAAAGTCTGTAAGATACCAATCCTCTAAAATGTGATGAGATATGTTATATGTGTGGTGCAATATCTGGGGAATTTTTATAAGTATTCTATATGTGGGGGTGTTTGTGGAGAGAGATTAACCAAATTGTATATGGATATATGCATAACCAGTGGTCACAGACTAGAGTGGTAAAGGCCTGAAGGGGAGTGGGAGTAAGGGCAGGGTGCAGAGGGTCAATGGGGAAATAAAAGGGAACATCTGTAATACTTTCAACAATAAAGATAAATAAAAAATAACATGTATTCTGCAGATTTGAAGTGTAGTAGTCTATGTAAACTCATAGATCAAGTTTGCTAATGTTCAAGTTTCCCTGTGCCTATTGACTTCTGTCTGCTTCATCTATTGGTGTTAGAGTAATATGTTAAAATCTCCAATTTCTGCTTATGGTTTTGTCCATTTTCACTTTACATCTTATGTTTTCATGCCATGCAATTAGGTACAGACATAAATTTAGAACTGATGAATCAAGCATCTTTACAGTCCTCTGTTATTTTTTGTAATGCTTCTTAACTAATGCTTTCTTTTAATATGCTTATGCCAGTTTTGTTTTGGCTAATATTTGCCATATCTTTGACTTTCAACACTTCTGTGACTTTATATATTAGATGTATTCCTCATTAATGGTATATAGTGGGATAAATATAAAACCTGTTGCTTATTGCTTGCACCAGGAATTGATGTTGCTATTTTACAATGATGAATTTCAGATTGTTCTCTCTCTTTACTTTTAATTTTGAAGTAATTTTAAAATCACAGGAAAGTTGCAAGAATAGTACAACACCTGCATACCTTCACTCAGATTCCAATGTTGTAAGCATTTGACCACATTTGCTTTATCATTCTCTCTCTGTTTTTATCTGACTGTCTAGCTTTCTCTATATTTTCTTTACCATTTAAGAACAAGTCCCATGCTATTTTTAAATTGTTAAATGCATATTTTTCTAAAACAAGGATCCTCTCCTACATAACCACAGAAAATCCATCAAAACCAGGACATTAACATGGGTACAATGCTACCACCTTACCCTCAAACTTCGCTCAAATTTCTTTCCACAATTCCAATAATGTCATTTATAGGAAAAATCAAACAAACATACACACAACCCACCTCTCTTTTTTTTCTCTTTTCTTTCTGGACCGGCATTTAATCTGGGATCATGTACAGGATTTAGTTGTCAAGTCTCCTTAGTCTCCTTAACTTGGGGATAATTTTCAGTCCTTCCTTAGCTTTCATGACTTAATACTTTTAAAGTGTAAAGGCCAGTTAATTTAATTACATAGTTGTGAAATATTTCCTCATGATTCAATTCAGGTTATGAAATTTTGGCAGAAATATTGCAGACTTGATATGCTATTGAATGTGAAATTCATTTGTCCCACTACTGTTGATATTCACTTTTACCACTTGGCTAAAATAGTATCTGCCAGATTTCATCGCTCTAAGGTCAATTTAAATTATATATTACTTATTAAATAAGTACCATTATTAATGCATATTTCTTGGAGAGATACTTTCAGATTATGACAATTTATTGTTCCTTATCAAACTTCTACCCACTGGTTTAGCATCCACTTATAAGTCTTCTTTTTAATTTATTGTATAATTGAAATATGGGGAATAGGAAACAAATTTGAACAATAAGGTTCCAAATAAACTTCTTATTGTTCTTTTTAGAAAATGGATGGGCAAAAATTTATTATCTAGGACAGTGGTTGGCAAACTGCGGCTCGTGAGCCACATGCAGCTCTTTGGCCCCTTGAGTGTGGCTCTTCCACAAAATACCACAGCCTGGGCGAGTCTATTTTGAAGAAGTGGCGTTAGAAGAAGTTTAAGTTTAAAAAATTTGGCTCTCAAAAGAAATTTCAATCGTTGTACTGTTGATATTTGGCTCTGTTGACTAATGAGTTTGTCGACCACTGATCTAGGATCTGGCTTTACCTTGTGGGCTACAGGCTTTTGGAGCCACTTCCGGTATTTTTTAACTATGCCCCACCTCAAATCTACTGAATCAGAACAGGGGCCAAGGTGGGGAATGGGAATCTTCATTTCTAAGTGTCCCACGTGGTTCCTAAATATAGAGAAAGACTCTAATGGGAGAGTCAAGAGACTCATGGGTGTAGGAGTTGCCTAATACTTGCAAATTGTAGGCAAATGATACTGAAGTTGCATTCATGTCATAGATTATAAATATTACATCAGACACATCATTGAGTCAGGATGGATTTGTTCACTTTAGAATGTTCACATTCTGCCTTCAAATGGATGAATGTGCAGCAAACCATTTAAGCAGATGGCTGTTCTGCTCTACATAATCCAACAAGTGATGTACAGAAAAGATATCTTTGTAGCTCTAAGGTCTCCATCCACAGTCTAAACTTGTTTTGCTTGGTGATTATCAAAGCACATAGCTCTTCAGGCCTATCTAGTTTATTGCAAGTCTCCTATCTCCAGCTTCTTATTTCCTCTGCTTTCCAGCAGCAAACACACTATTATCTAGTGCGTTGCTAGGTTCTTTGTCTCTTGAAAGCCTCTGCTGCTGTGAATCATGAAAGAAAATTCTCTCCGTGTAGAACACCTTTTTAGTGCTGTTTTACTTTGGAAAATTTATCTGAACCACAGTCCCAGACCTGTTACTTCTGGCCACATTTATTATAGTCGCTTGTATGAATTGACATCCCATGAACTTTTCACAATTATAGCCCTATTTCAAATCTCCCGCAAGTGCCATAACTTTGGCCAAGTGGATTTATTAAGTGCTCTTTAATCAGTTCAAAGCTAAATCCTGTGAGTAAAATGCAGTCTGGGTTTCCTCGGTTTACAGTAATGCCTTTCTCCACCCAGGCTGTTCTGTAATTCAACCATAGGGTATTTCATTGCAAAGAAATTGCCTACCAAAAAAATCACAGTTTTTCCTGGTTTTAGATAGATTGGTGGGGTGTTTTGTTTTAGGTACTACTTACTTGACAGACACATAACTTAAGTTTATTTTTCACCTGAAGACCATTTTTTATAATTCTGCATAGAAATACTGTCATCTTAAATCAAAATATAAAGGATGGAAGTATAAGGAAAACCTCCTTAGAATACAAAGATAAGACTTAGAACACAGAAAATACAATGCCATTTCTTGAGTTTTAATGAAAGAATAGAATAATAAAACAGCCAGCTCTGTCACACAGAGGTGGCCAGTTCATTTTCCAGTCAGGGCACATGCCTGGGTTGTGGGCTCAATCCCTGGAGGGGTGGGGGGCATGCAGGAGGTAGCCAATTGAGATTTCACTCTCACATTGATGTTTCTCTCTCTCTCCCTCTCCCTAAAAAAACGATAAAAATATTTTTTAAAAATGTTTTTACTGATCTGAGTGTTTATTAATTCATGAATGGGTTATCTTTTACAGTTTATATACTTGCTGTTTACCAAAAGCTTACTTTGCATACATATGTTATGTCATTTTGACACAGCTAATTTTTTTGATGTAAACAGATGCTCTGGAAGACTGAGTAACTTTCACTAATATAGAAACAGTCACACCAATCTAACTCTAAAATTATGCATCCTTTTATTCTGTCCTCCTACTTATTATGACTCCCATTACATAAGGTGAAGAAATGATGGTCCTTGGTAAAACCAAAAATTGGCATAAATCTCAACTTATTAGGTTAAAGTGACAGAAAATTTAAAATTTTTACATTTCTAACAAAAATGTTTTTGCTGTATTTTCTTTTCACCAAAGATGATTCTTGACAAATGAAATATTTTCCATTTCTTGCACAGGAGATTATGATGAGGAAATTGCATTTCTTAGAAGGACTCGGAAGCTTAAAAACTCTCTGTGCTTTGAGTTATATTGGCAAACTCAGCGCTTGTTGGTTTCTTATTGTTTTGATGAATAAGAGCAATACTAGCAAAAAAAAGTAGAGTAGGAAGGTCTTAAATATTTTGTTTTTATTTATTTATTTAGTTTTTATTGTACATTTTATTGTACATTGTTCCATTATTTTGATGCAGTGGCAATTTGTAAATCTTAGTTGTATATATGACCAGACATATGTGTGCTTACTACATATGTGTGCACCAAGATACCCACAGATACCCGTTTTCCTTCTTTCCTCCCTGCCCCTCCCTCCCTGTCCCTGTCCCTCTTTTCTGGTCAGTCCACTTCCCTTTTATTTACTTTCCCTCTGTCTTTTCTCTGCCCTGCAATTATACTTCCAGTTTTCTTACTCAACTCTTAGAAATCAATACCCACCTACATACAATGTATATTGTGCCACTCCAAGCACCTTCACCTCTTTTCAAGATGCATATATATTAAGTCACTTTGCCAGGCCTTGGCACTAAAAGACAGTTGTTTTCAATTTTCAAAAAGTCCTGATTCATTTGATAATTTTCTAATTACATCAGACCCTTCCAAGATAAACTAAAGAAAGAAAATAAAATCACCTTTTCATTTTGAGGACTGAAGGTCTTTCAAATAATATACATTTGTATTACTGACAAAGAAGCTATAATATGAAAGAAAAACAATTTTCTAGTTGTTCATTCTTATATTTTATTTTTGTAATGTTTCCTTTCAGATTATAAAAGTAATTCAATATACTATTTGAAATTATGGATAAGTATACTGAATAAAATAAAAATTTACCTGCCAGTTCATGAAAGAGAAAATTACTCTTATTTAAGGTTTATTTCCTCTTTGTAGTTAGTTTCCAGTTACCCCTCCGAGTTGTTAGCTAAAAAATTAAGTTGTTCCTCCTTATTGCCTTTTCTCAATCCAACTGGATTACGTCTTTTATTAGATGTTATCATAATTCTCTGTGCTTCTTATTCATAGGAGATAAACATTTTAGATATAATGGATAATTTATTACATATCTCCACCTGAGACACAGATTCTGTCTGAGTTGTTTGCTGTGGTAGCCCAGCAATAAACAAAAGCAACAAATAAATATAAGCATATAAAATTTTGCATGATACTGTATTAGTTTTATAATATGTTTAAAAGTAACGAAGCAGAATTTTTGTACTGGGCAGGAAGTCCCAGGTTCTTTGTCCGGAGTTGAAGAATGAATCCATGGACAGAAGGTGGTATAGCAAAGGTGGAAATTTATTAAAGAACAAGTACAGACTCCCATGTGTGGAGGGGGAAAGAGTCCCACTGAGTCCCTCTTTCCATGGTTTATAAAGGCTGCATATCTTGGTGCCTTGATATCCCCTCTGATTGGTCACTATTCCCTTGGATTGGTTACAATAGTAACTTCTGAGCTCAAAGGTGGAACCTCACATGTCCCATCCTTCCTTATTGTTTTCCTATTCCCTTTGGACTTTCTTCTGGATGAGGAGCTTCCTTCTCTTTATTTTGTAAATATAGGCCTTTTGCTGTTCCTAGCTCCCTCACTCTATGGAAATGTACCTGTTGCAGCTTTTCAGCTTCCCTATTCTATGGAAATATACCTTCTGCTGCTCTGCAGCCCTGTGCTTCCTCCATGGACCCTTTAATTTCTAAAACTTTCTAAACCTGTGTTTTTCACTCCTAAAATTCCTGTTTCAGTAACATATTATGAACAATTTCCCATGTCATTAAATATTTTCTGAAACTATATACTATATCTATTTATATAAATATAAGTAGATGTTGATGTGGATGTTTTCTATTTTATGTTATCAAATAAGGTATTTTTTCTTGAGGAGGTCCACCTATATTTAGAAAGACTTACGTGTATGTTTACCAACATTTCCCCCAGTATTTTATGGATTGGTTGTTTATATTCTAACCTTTAACTCTCCTAGTAGTGTTTTTATTTATTTACTTCTTATTATGAAAATGTAGAAGAATCTATAATAATAAAAGTGTAATATGCCAATTGACTGAATGGCCGAACAGTGGAATGACCATCAGATGACCATGCTATGGCACCCACTGGTACCAGGCTAGCCAAGGCAGGTGCAATGCGATTGGTCAGGGGTGGGGGGGGGGGGGTAAGGCCCGCCATTGTTCAGTGATCACCCTGCAGAGGGAGCCCAGGCCATCTACTGGCAGGTTGCAGCAAGTGGGTGGGGCCTCCCTCTTTGGGGTGATCCATCACGGAGACCTGGCCAGGTGGACAGGGACTACCTCTTTGGGGTGATCCATTGTGGAGCCCTGTCTGGGTAGGCGGGGCCTACCTCTTTGGAGCCCCATGATCCATAGCCCCGCAGAGGGAGGCCCAGGCTACCTGGCCAGCAGCGCTGTGGCTGGTGGGTGGGCCTCCCTCTGTGGGGCAATCAATTGCGGGGTTCCTGGACTGTGAGAGGGCACAGTGCAGGCTGAGGGAACCCCCTCCAGTGCATGAATATCATGCACCGGGCCTCTAGTATATTATAATGAGCCCTCAAGTACACTATAACCTGATTCATAATTATAAATTCATAGTCAATCATATTTCATTTATGCCTTTACCCACTCCTCTCCTCTTGATTATTCTGAGGTGAATCCCAGACATCAACTTATTTCTTTGCAATAGTTCTTATGTATCTATGAAAGATAAGGGCTTTTAAAAATAATATAACTGCAATACTACTGTCACATCTAAAACAATGAACAGTTATTCCTTGTAGTACTATTATTTAATGTAATGAATGCAGTAGATGTTGTTACCATTTTTCCCTTTGGATTTCTAGCATCCATCTCATCACCAATAATTTATCCTTTTCAGTGTAGTCTTATCTTTCTCTTGAAGAAATCTCAACAGAAGGAACTGCTTTCCTTTGTCTTTTGGTCTGGCCTGGGGTTTATGCTTCAGGCTATATTAATTCCTTGCCTTTTGTCTGATGATTCCTGCTGTCTTTCAGGGTGTCCTAATTATGCCCCAATTAATTAATTATTTACCTACTAATTTAAGCTGCTAAACTTTACAGGCAATGATTTGACAGTCTGCTGAGAAATGACAACAGAATCTGCTGACAGCCAGATTGAAAAACAGGCCTGCATTGGAAGGATCCAAGATGGTGCTAGAAGCCCCTTCCCAAGATAACTTTTGATGGATGAACTTTCCTTCATTAACATATTAAAAACAATCACTCCCAGGAATGGAGGCTTAACTTTAAAATGAAGCATTCCCTATATGGTCAGGCATGTTCCAAGCATGTTTGGAAACTACACATGCTCCCCTGCAGTTCTGAGAACTCCCCACCCTTTCTCGGGAATCCCCACCCCTGAACCTGTCTCTCTCCCACCAACAATCTAAGGCTCCTGATTTCCCCAACCCAGGGAGAAGGCGCCTTTTGAGCCTGAGCTCACCTTTCTCCATTCCTTGAGCAAAGAATACAGTTTAGCTCTATTTTGCTAAACACAGTTTCCTTCAATTGGTGTGAGTAACACTGGATAGAAGAACCTTAGTTTGGATCACTGACCCATAGGGGTCAGGAACAATACTAAACCTGACAAGCTCAGGGGAGGTCAAACTCAGAGATTGAAAGTAACCACAGAGGGTGGCCTGAACATAGAAATTCCCAACTGGAAATGGGTCATGGCATATAGTCACATCCTATAGCTTTCTTGACAAAGGTCAGTCTTTACCTTAAGTGAGTCTATCTGTTGTTTTTGTGCATTTAAGATATCTTTGAAATGTCAGACTAATATTCTTTTCCAGACCCTCTCTTTCCCCTCCCTCCCTCCCTCCCTTCCTTCCTTCCTTCCTCTTCTTCTTTCTTTCTTTCTTTCTTTCTTTCTTTCTTTCTTTCTTTCTTTCTTTCTTTCTTTCTTTCTTTCTTTCTTCTTTCTTTCTTTCTTTCTTTCTTTCTTTCTTTCTTTCTTTCTTTCTTTCTTTCTTTCTTTCTTTCTTTCTTTCTTTCTTTCTTTCTTCTTTCATCTTTACTTGAGGATACATATTTTTCCCACTGATTTCTAGAGAGAGTGGAAGGGACAAGGGACAGAGGAGGAGGAGAGAGAGAAATAGCTATGTGAAAGAGATATCGATTAGTTGCCTTCTGCACTCACCCCCATTGGGGCTGGGGAACCTGCACCTGAGATACATGCTCTTGACCCTTCAGTCCCCAGGCCAACGCTCTTACCACTGAGCCAAACTGGCCAGGGCTCCAGACCCTTTAAGACACAACCAGAGCATGAGATCATGGAACCCCTCATTGTTATCTTGTTGCCTGCATAACATCTGTAATTGTTTACTATCCTGTACCCACCAATGTAAAAGAAGTGTATTTCTCACCATTTTGCTTTTTAGTCAATCTCAGATATTTCCCTGCTTTGCTTTCTCCTGACTCCTTAATCTACCAACAATGGATTCCATGTAGCCCTCCTTACATCTCTATCTTTTATTCTAATGAGTAAAATAAATGGCAAAACTGTTATTCTCCAGAATATTTTTGCAAAAATCTGTCGAGATTTTTGCTTTCCAGCACTTATTGTCAGTTTGGCTCAAATAAAAATTCTCTATAGGTTTAAATATTTCTTACTTCAATAGGACGGTTGTGAAGATGAAGAGATAAAATAAATTTAAGTCTTTCATAAATATGAAACTTATACTAATATTAATTCCCATTGTCAGTATTTAATAAATTAAGATGTTAATAATATCTGGTCATCATTGTATGATTCAAGAAGGATAGATTATAAACATTCACTAATTTTTTTTCTGTGGAGAACACTGGCCTGCTTAATTTCTGGACTCACTTATAGTTTTTAAATTCATTGCTGCTGTAAACTAGGGGAATTTTAAAGCTCATGTGATTCTTATATAGTTTTCTCAAGTTAACTGTTAGTGTCCATAGACACTGCTTTTCTGAGACTTAAACTAGATAAATGTTGTGAGTTGGGTTCCCAGGGGACCTGACTCTGAGAAGAAATTTGCACACAGCATTTATTGGAGAGTGCTCTTAGTAACAATGTCCTGAGGCAGGAGGGAAGCAGTTGAGCAGAGGAAGATGTTGAGCTGAGAAACACTCATAGTAGAGGCTTTAGGGAATCCACCAGGAACCTCAGAGCTTGTGTGGCCTTCTGAATTGTCCTGTCCTGAAGCAAAGACCTTGATATTTATATTTCCTCCCCCACCCCCCCATCATGGGCTACTCCAAGGAATGGGAGGTGACCTCAGTGGAGGTGATGCTTTTGGTCCAAGGGATGTGAGTTGTCAGCTGTCAATACTTCCAGTACCTGGGGTTTGAATACTTCAGTCATGAAGCATGTGAGCCATACCTCACTACAACTACCTTTATCTTAAAACACTGGTGTCAATTACTGGGCCTCAATTTATCTTCATAAATTGCATTTTCCTTTATTTTCTGTAGCTTACCTGTCTAGTATCTAGTGTTTATATAACCTTGGGCAAAGTAAATTCACACTTCTGAGCCTTAGTTTCCATATATATAGGTATTATTCTCACTGTTTTGTTTTCTTGTGTGTGTGTGTACAAATGAGATGCCATTTATGATATAGATAAGGTAAATTGCAAATGCAAGTTCATCATGGTCCCCTCAGTGGGAATGGAAATTTTGAGACATGACTTTGGGGTTCTAAAATATGAAATATTATGATGTCTGATTATAAAGCATTCTGACCTGATGGCTAGGTCAGAATGGTAGAAAAAACTTCTCTTTGGTTGGGTTTGAATAATTTCAAAGGATCACCCACCTGTCAGAGGACACGGTCATTTCGTTTCAATTGGAAGACATTAAAACAATCCTTGATCATTGCTTTTAGATCTTCCACCTTAGTTATAATACTATCTCATGTATAGTGAGAGGCTGTGCTAATGTTCTGTGAATTGTTTTGGATACAAAAGCAACTAGCTTATATCTGCTATAGGCACCTCTCATAGACACCAGAGAGGTGTTATAAGACAGTCCCCTGAGTGAGAAGGAAAGGCCCGTCCCCACCTCAGTTCTTATCAGTCTCCTAGGACCAAATTCAAATCCTACCTGGATTGGCCTAAATGGGCAGTTGGACATCCCTCGAGGGGTCCCAGATTGGAGAAGGTGTAGGCTGGGCTGAGGGATACACACTCCCTCCCCCCCATGCAAGAATTTTGTGCACCGGGCCTCTAGCAAACAGATACATAAATGGGTGTGGCTGTGTTCCAATAAAACTGTAATTACAAAATCCCTCAGCTGGTTGGATTTGGTTTGGGGACTGCAGTACACTGATATGTGCACAAAATAATAGTTTCTAAACTGGAGTGATTTTTGGTATTTCTGAATGTACTGTTACCTAACCAAAGTTCATGTGCCTGTTGGTTTGAAAGGCCAAAACCCAGAATGTCACAGTTTGGAATAAGCAGAGTTTTATTGATGGAAAAGGTGCCAGTCAAGAAGATGGGAGACCTACTAGTAACGTTGCCACAGATCCATCTTGCTTGCTGCACTAGGTTAAGGGTTTTTAAAGGGTTAATGGGAACTGGTATGAGGAAACACTGGTGGGACAAGTTTTGATTGGAAGACCTTGGAAGTTGGCCATTTATGGTAAATAGGTGTCAACACCGATTTCCTGAACAATAGAACGTTTTGCTTCTGAAAGGATTCCAGTGTTTACCTTCTGGTTATGTCCTTCCTGGTTCTTTGATTCTGAGTGTGTGTGGTTCTTTGATTCTGAGTGTGTGGGAAAAACTTTGGTTCTGGGTAGAGCTGGTGTGTCAAAGTTCTTTTCTCTGGGCATGCTGTGACTACATGATTTGTGGGTTTTGTCTATTGGCTCTGAAAAGCAACTTAGTATCTCCTTAAACAGGATAGGATGACTTTGAGCTGGTGCTGCCATTATAGTATCAGGTATATTTCCTGGCATCACATTATAGTGTGACTATAGTCACAAGCAGACCTCTCAGTTGCATTCCACAATGAGCATTTATTTATAATGTGTCTGTGACTCCACTGAGTTGGTCCAGCAGGTCTCAGCAGGACTCCCTCCCATGTGTCCAGCTCAGCTGGGGTTACTGATCTGGGCTGCAGTACCTGGGGCAGTTATGCCTTCTGCTGCAGATGTGTTGGAACCACTGGGATGGTTCTCTTCCACGTATATGCATTCTGCAGGTACTCTGAGGAGATCATAGAAGCGCTCTCTGTGTCAACGGTACAGACACAAGTGTGCAAGCATAAACATGTGAGCTATCTTAAAGGCATCTGTTTGAAATTGACACAAATGGCAATATTACTCCTCCCTTCATGTCATGGTCCAAAGTAAGTTATATGAACTGGCCCAAAGTCAAATGGTGTAACAGTGGTTGGCAAACTCATTAGTCTATAGAGCCAATATCAACAGTACAACGATTGAAATTTCTTTTGAGAGCCAAATTCTTTAAACTTAAACTTCTAATGCCACTTCTTCAAAATAGATTTGCCCAGGCCATCGTATTTTGTGGAAGAGCCACACTCAAGGGGCCAAAGAGCCGCATGTGGCTCACGAGCTGCAGTTTGCCAACCACTGGTGTAGTATATTCTGTCCACAATGAGGTCACAAGAAGAGTGTGAATAGAGTGCTAGCTTGGTTGCTCATTTGGGCGGAGAGTTGTACCATACACCCAAATGTTGTGGGTTCAATTCCAGGTCAGGGTACATATAGAGGTTGTGGATTTGATCCCTGGTCAGAGCACATATGGGAGGCAACCGATCGATGCTTCTCTCAATGTTTCTCTTTCTCTCTCCCTTCCTCTCTCAGGAAAATCAACAGAAGCAAATCCTCAGGTGAAGATTAAAAAAAAAAAAAAAAAAAAAAAAGAGTGTGGATAGAGGGTCATTCCATCATTCAAACTGGAGTTTATTTTTAATCGCACTTTTGGGCCCCATTGCCTGAGGTTCTGAAACAGCAGGTTTATGGCGTTTAAAAATATGTAGGTGCTTAATGAGTTTGATGATGAGTCATCACAGAGAACCACTTGATTAGATGCTTTCTCAGGCCACTGACATCTCCATGTCATCTGATTCTATATAATGAAGTTTCAATTTTTCCAATGCGCACTTTATTCTCAGAAAGTGTTTTTAATTTGGTAGCCATCTTCAGCAGCGGTCACCCGGTACTTCAGGGCCACAAAGGAGACTGACCACATCCTGAATGGAAACTCCTCTGTCCACCCCACACAGATCTCTGACCTGCTTTATCCTCAATCACTCCTTCACATCTTCCCAAGACTTCTGTGGGGGCCGACTCATCAGGTGCTCATGGAAGGAAGATGATGATAACCATCAGTTGGCACAGCTGGACTAAAACCAACTCATTTCACACTGCGGTGGCTGATAATGAAATGGTGCTACATGCTTTATTAATTTGTAATTACCCTTCCCCACTCCTGTTTCTTTTCTTTCACTCATAGGTCACTTAAAAATCCTTCGATTGTGCAACACTGGGGAGTAATCCGCCTCCAAACATGTGGCACTTTCATTATGCACTTGCTAAATTCAGCATCTTGGGGGCATTTCTCATAAATATTTAATACTGCATTTTAAAATCTATATTTGGGAAGATTTTTCTTTTCTCATTTGAAAGAAGCTTTTAATTGTGGCATAATGGCTGGTCCCATCGCCATCAATATTCGTGGGTCAACAGTCCATTATCGAGCAGCAATGTTAGGTCTCTGCTAAATCGCAGCTGTGGTTAGGAGGAGCATGGATGCCCGGATAAGCTCTTTCAGGAAAGCTGATGTCAGCATGTCATTGCCAACCACAGAAGAATTATCTTCTTCATTTGGCTTGCTAAAGTAACATGGATTCATTTGAAAAGTCCATACATTTAAATTGTCAGCATATGATTTATGCGACATCAGAATTTGTCAGCTGGTTTAATCCTCCATAGAGATCTATGGAGACAGAGGGTAGGGAAGAAAATGTGATGCAGAACCCAGAAGTACTTTTTTTACATTACTCATTTTTATTATTGCATTATATTTATAAGGAAATTTCCTTTCACATACTTTAAAAACATATATAATGAATTCTATTAACACCCTCTTGCCCTCCCTCCCCAACCCAAGGTTAATTGTGCATCATCCTCCAGAGATGGCTTAGGCCATGTGAATTGCTGATGTTCTTTTTTTTTTTTAAAGTGACAAGTTAAAATTTTGCATTCGTTGATTTATGAATGGTTGCAATTTGGGGGTAAAAGAATTCATTCATAAACCCAAACCATCAAGAATAATTTAAAAGACAAGAAATGGCTAACAAAGGGCTGTGATCTTTTAGGTGTCAGCAAACATTTTTTTGTAAAGGGCCAGAGAGTAATATTTTCACCTTTATGGCCTATACAATCTCTAAAGCAGCTGTTCTACTCTGCCATTGCAGCATGAAAGCAGCCGTAGACAATACTTAAACTTTAAATAATTGTACTTCAAGTCTAGCAAAATTTTACTTATAAAAACAGGCAATGAAATACACCAATTAAAAGAGATTACTAGACACACAAGTATATATTGTCTATAAGAAACCTACATTACACATAAATACACAGAGAAAAAGTGAAAGGGCTAGAGACAGATATATTGAGTTAACATTTCATCAAAATAAATGAAAGTAGTTACATTAATTTTAAACAAAGCCAACTTCAGAAGAGGGAAAAAATATCAGGGATTAATTATAAAGAGGTTAGTTCTCCAAAAACATCACAAAAACAGGGCCTAAAAATACACATGGCAAACACTGATTGAACTGTAAAGTGAGACAGACAAATCCACTATTGTAGCTGTTTCTGTCAGGAATTGACAGGTTCAGCAGGCAGAAATTCAGTAATGACATAGTTGAACTGGACAGGATCATCAATCAACTGGATCTAATTGATATTTATAGATTATTTTATCCAAATTCACATGGAAAATTCACCAAGATATACCACATTCTGGGCCATGAAACACATTTTAACATATTTAAAAAAATAGATATCCTACAAAGTATTTTCTCAGAGCACAGTGGAATTACACCAGAATCATTAATAGATGGGTAGCTGAAAAGTGCCAAAATATTTAGAGATTAAACAACAAACTTCTAAATAACATATGGGTCAAAGAAGAAATCTCAAGATAAATTTAAAAATATTTTGGATTAAAATAAAATGAAAATACAATTTATCAAAATTTGTGAGATGCAGCAAAAGCAATACTTGCAGGAAAATATATAGCATTGAATGCATATGTTAGAAGAAAGATCTAAAATCAAGAGGCAGTGGCCCAATTTAACCCAGGGGCCATAGATTGATGATCAAGTTGATGCTAAAACAAGCCAAGTTATTTCTCTCCACTCTATGCTTATAAACCACAGAATGCCATCCTAAACCACTGGAATATCTATAAAAAATGAAACAGTGAGATAAATTAGCAATCAGGTCTTTGTTACTAGAATAAATCTCTTATATCCTATGGATGATTAACATTATTACCACCCCAAGCAGCCAAGTTTTTACCACTTTATCTAACCCTCCTCTGAAACTATATTTCTAATTGACTGCCCCTTCCCACCATGGTCTCAAACTGGTCTTCCCTCTTGACTACATCCTATCTAATAAAAGAATAATATGCAAATTGACCATCACTCCAAGAAACAAGATGGCTGCCCCCATGTGGTCAAAGATGGCTGCCCCCATGTGGACACAATATGGCTGCCACAAGATGGTTGGCAGGAGAGGGCAGCTGTAGGCAGTACAGGGTGACCAGGCTGGCAGAAGAGGGCAGTTCAGGGAGACCAAGCCAGCAGGGGAAGGCAGTTGGGTGGGACCCAGGCCTGCAGGGGAGGGCAGTTGGGTGGGTCCCAGGCTTGCAGGGAAGGGTAGTTGGGGGGGGGGCAGGTCTGCAGGGGAGGCAGTTCAGGGTGACAAGGCCAGCAGGGGAGGGCAATTAGGAGTGACTGGACCAGCAGGGCAAGGCAGTTGGGGGTGACCAGGCCTGCAGGGGAGCACAGGTTGGGGAGACCAGGCCTGCAGGGGAGGGCAGTTGGGGGGGGCAGGCCTGCAGGGGAGGACAGTTGCAGGGGACCCAGGCCAGCAGAGAGGGCAGTTGGGGTGACTGAGCCAGCAGAGGAGGGCAGTTGGGGGAGACCAGGCCAGGAGGAAAGGGCAGTTGGGGGGGACCAGGCCTGCAGGGGAGGACAATTGGGCGGGGGGAGCAGGCATGCAGGGGAGGACAGTTAGGGGTGACCAGGCCAGCAGGGGAGGGCAGTTGGGGGGCACCAGGCCTGTAGGGGAGAGCAGTCTGGGGGGGACCAGACCTACAGGGGAGGGCAGTTGGGGGGCACCAGACCTGTAGGGGAGGGCAGTTGGGGGGACCAGGCCTGCAGGGGAGGGCAGTTGGGGGGACCAGGCCAGCAGGGAGGGCAGTTGGGGGCAACCAGGCCTGCAGCGGAGGACAGTTAGGGGCAACCAGACTGGCAGGGGTGGGCAGTTAGGGGTGACCAGGCTGGCAGGGGTGGGCAGTTAGGGGCAATCGGGCTAGCCAGGGAACAGTTAAGCATCAATCAGGCTAGCAGTGAAGTGGTTAGGGGGTGATCAGGCAGGCAGGCAGAAGCAGTTAGGGGCAATCAGGCAGAGGCAGGCGGAATTGGGCCTAAACGGGAGGTCAGGCATCCCTCAAGGGGTCCCAGATTGGAGCGGGTGCAGGCTGGGCTAAGGGACAATTCCCGCCCCCTCCGCCCCATGCATGAATTTCGTGCACTCTACTATAATTTATATTTTTCATGTACAAGTCAGGGTGATTTAAAAAAAAAATCATTCAACTGTTAAACATTCTTTCTGTTTTCCCCTGCAAAGTCCCTTCATCATCTAATGTAGCATTCACAGGTTCTGGACATTAGGATGTGGACACCCTTAGGGGACATTATTCAGCTTAGGACATTATTTATCTTCCAGATCTTGGTTTCTATGTCTTTTCCCCAGAGAGGGTGGACTGACCCTCAATCTTCTTCCTGTGCTTCTTAGGTTGTCTGTTAATTAAACTCTCTCTCTTTATTTCATGTCAGTTATTTTTTGGTTTAACACCTGCCTCCTTCACCAGACTTTAAATCAGAAGAGGTTAGAGAGTGTGTCTGCTTTCTTTATTATTATTGAATAAATGAAGTGGTGATGTAAAGATGCATTTTCACACTTGCCAAAAAAAGGGGCACAGTTGAGGAATCCAAGATGGTGGCGTAGGTAAACACCTAAACTGCTGCCTCACACAACAATTTCAAAACTACAACTAAAACACAAAACGTCTATCACCCAGAACCATGGGAAAGCTGGCTGAGTGGAAGTTCTACAACTAGAACGAAAGAGAAAAGAGCATTGAGACGTGCACAAGCGCTGAAAAGCTGAAGTAAGGAGGCACATGATCCAGGCTGGTGGCAGGCATTGCTTTTTTCAACCCAAAGGGAGACAAGCCCCCGATTACTCTGAAATACAGTTTCTGGGGAGACACGGGGGACCCAAACTCCTATGGGGAGAAGCTGGACTGTCTGCCACTGGGTCGGAAAGTGAGGGGGGCTTGCTTGCAGAGCTGCGTGCAAGAATAATTGTTTACTGCACTGGGGCACGGGATGCAGTCGGAGACACAGAGCCGGCTAACTAGCAGCCATCGCTGTTTGCCACGCCCTAGCCTAGTGACACCCTGAGACCCCGCTCCACACAACCTACAAACCCACCCAAGCTCCAAGCAGCAGCTTTAGCATAAGAAAGGCCTGCCTTATTGCAGCTTAACCTAGCAAACTTGCAGCCTGGGTCAGACAGCTCCAAAACCTCCAAACCCCAAGCAAAGAGGAGAAAACTGTAGCTCTCGCTGTAGCTCCTGCTGGGTGGACTCAGGCAATAGCTGACCTGCACCCCATTGGAGATCCAGAAGCCAGTATACGTAGAGGTCAGTATGAGAAACCAGATTTCAACTCCTCACATCCATAAGTGACACATTCAAGAGGCAGACTCAGCGAGCACCAAAGCCCCACTGAAACAAGTCCTGCACCATAAGCGTGTTTCCAGCACAGCAGTTCTTATAGACACAGCAAGTCCTCATAGCCGATTGGCCTGAAGGTCAATTCCTCCCAGCGTACCAACAGCAATTAAGGCATAACTACACCAAGACTTTGCACTCAGCCCACAAAGGGGTGTACCAAGAGCGTCCACATCAGGTGATTGGGGAGGCTGAGCTACTGCCCCCTATAGGTCACCTACCACACAAAGCCACTCCATCAACACAGGGAAGCAGCCAAAATGCGGAAACAAAGAAACATGTCACGAATGAAAGATACGGAGGAAAGCAAACTACTGGATGACATAGAGTTCAGAACCACATTTATAAGGTTACTCAAGAATCTTCTAAAAACCGCCAAGAAACTTGATGACACTTCTGAGGAGCTTAGTGAGACCTTCAAGGACCTTAATGAGAATGCCAAAAAAATGGAAAAATACCAGTCAGAAATGAAGCATACACTGTCTAAAATAAAGAATATACAGAAACTCAACTGTAGATCAACGTACCCCAAGAATCAAACCAAAGATCTGAAATATGAGGAAACAAAAAACACCCAACCAGAAAAACGAAAAGAAAAAAGAATCCAAAAATATGAAGATAGTGTAAGGAGCCTCTGGGACAACTTTAAGCGAACCAACATCCGAATTTTTGGGGTGCCAGAAGAAGAGAGAGAGCAAAATACTGAAAACCTATTAGAAGAGATAATGACAGAAAACTTTCCTTACCTGGTGAAAGAAATAGACTTATAAGTCCAGGAAGCACACAGAAGCCCAAACAAAAGGAATCCAAAGAGGACCACACCAAGACACATCATAATTAAAATGCCCAGGGCAAAAGACAAAGAGAGAATCTTGAAAGCAGCAAGAGAAAAACGGTTAGTTACCTATAAGGGAGTACCCATATGACTGTCAGCTGATTTCTCAGCAGAAACTATGCAGGCCAGAAGGGAGTGGCAAGAAATATTCAAAGTGATGAACAGCAAGAACCTACAACCAAGATTACTCTACCCAGCAAAGCTATCATTCAGAGTTGAAGGTCAGATAAAGGGCTTCACAGACAAGAAAAAGCTAAAGGAGTTCATCGCCACCAAACCAGGATTACATGAAATGCTGAAGAGTATTCTTTAAGAAGAGGAAGAAGAAGAAAAAGGTAAAGATAAAAATTATGAACAACAAAATGACATCAAATACATACTTACCAACAAGTGAATCTAAAAATCAAGTGAATAAAACATCTGAAGAACAGAATGGACTGGTGAATATAATAGAATCAGGGACATAGAAAGGGAGTGGACTGACAATTCTCAGGGGGAAGTGGGTGTGAGTGGTGTGGGAAGGGATGGGGATAAGGGCATGGGGTAGGATGGGGTGGGGAATCAGGTGGAGAGGAGCTATAGGGGGAAAACAAAAAGAGGAACACCTGTCATCTGAACAATAAAGATTTATTTTTTAAAAAAAGGGCACAGTTTGGTTTCCTTAAGGAACTTAAATGTATGATAATGATGTTTGAAGTAAAATTTTTGTTAGCTTACTCATTTTTTTCTGTGTGGTTTCCTTCAGAATAGACGGAAGAGAAAGCATTATTAGGAATTCTTTTTTCCTGGCAAGAAAAACACCTCCTCTCCCCAATGTAAAGTCCTATTAAATTGTAAATTAATTATCAAGTGCTTTCATATTTAATACAGTCTGTCCTGTTCCCAAAGAAATAGAAACTATAGAAATATAACAATAATCCTTCATAATTATAGATTTTTATATTTGCATTTTTATTGAAGTATATTTAATATACAATAAAATATGTAAGTATTAAGTATTTACCATTCACATTTTTTTAAATAAATCTTTATTGTTCAGATTATTACAGGTGTTCCTCTATTTTTTCCCCCATAGCTCCCCTCCACCTGATTCCCCACCCCACCCCATGCCCTTACCCCCGCCACTGTCTTCATCCATAGGAGTAAGATTTTTGTCCAATCTCTTCCCGCACCCCTCACACCTGCTTCCCCTGAGAATCGTCAGTTCACTCCCTTTCTATGTCCCTGATTCTATTATATTCACCAGTCCATTCTGTTCTTCAGATTTTTTATTCACTTGATTTTTAGATTCACTTGTTGGTAGGTATGTATTTGATGTCATTTTGTTGTTCATAATTTTTATCTTTACCTTTTTCTTCTTCTTCCTCTCCTTAAAGAATACCCTTCAGCATTTCATGTAATCCTGGTTTGGTGGTGATGAACTCCTTTAGCTTTTTCTTGTCTGTGAAGCTCTTTATCTGACCTTCAACTCTGAATGATAGCTTTGCTGGGTAGAGTAATCTTGGCTGTAGGTTCTTGCTGTTCATCACTTTGAATATTTCTTGCCACTCCCTTCTGGCCTGCATAGTTTCTGTTGAGAAATCAGCTGACAGTCGTATGGGTACTCCCTTGTAGGTAATTAACTGTTTTTCTCTTGCTGCTTTTAATATTCTCTCTTTGTTTTTTGCCCTTGGCATTTTAATTATGATGTGTCTTGGTGTGGTCCTCTTTGGATTCCTCTTGTATGGGGTTCTGTGCACTTCCTGGACTTGTACATCTATTTCTTTCACCAGGCAGGGAAAGTTTTCTGTCATTATTTCTTCTAATAGGTTTTCAATATTTTGCTCTCTCCCTTCTTCTGGCACCCCAAAAATTCGGATGTTGGTTCGCTTAAAGTTGTCCCAGAGGCTCCTTACACTATCTTCATATTTTTGGATTCTTTTTTCTTTTTGTTTTTCTGGTTGGATGTTTTTTGTTTCCACATATTTCAGATCTTTGGTTTGATTCTTAGAGTACGTTGATCTACAGTTGAGTTTCTGTATATTCTTTATTTCAGACAGTGTATGCTTCATTTCTGACTGATCCTTTTCCATTTTTTTGGCATTCTCATTAAGCTCCTTGAAGGTCTCATCAAGTTTCTCAGCGGTTTTAAGAAGATTCTTGAGTAACCTTATAAATGTGGTTCTGAACTCTATGTCATCCAGTAGTTTGCTTTCCTCCGTTTCTTTCATTCGTGACATGTTTCTTTGTCTCCTCATTTTGGCTGCTTCCCTGTGTTGATGGAGTAGCTTTGTGTGGTAGGTGACCTATAGGGGGCAGTAGCTCAGCCTCCCCAATCACCTGATGTGGACACTCTTGGTACACCCCTTTGTGGGCTGAGTGCAAAGACTTGGTGCAGTTAAAGCCTTAATTGCTGTTGGTATACTGGGAGGAATTGACCTCCAGGCCAATTAGCTGTGAGCACTCCCTGTGTCTATAATGGAAGAACTGCTGCGCTGAAGACACACTTATGGGGCAGGACTTGTTTCAGTGGGGCTTTGGTGCTCACTGAGTCTGCCTTTGAATGTGTCACTTACAGATATGAGGAGTTGAAATCTGGTGTCTCACTCTGACCACTAGGTACACTGGCTTCTGGATCTCCAATGGGGTGCAGGTCAGCTACTGTCTGAGGCCATCCAGCAGGAGCTACAGTGAGAGCTACAGTTTTCTCCTCTTTGCTTGGGGTTTGGAGGTTTTGGAGCTGTCTGACCCAGGCTGCAAGTTTGCTAGGTTAAGCTGCGATAGGGCGGGGCATTCTTCTGCTAACACTGCTGCTTGGAGCTTGGGTGGGTTTGTAGGTTGTGCAGGGCGGGGTCTCAGGGTGTCACTAGGCTAGGGCGTGGCAAACAGCAATGGCTGCTAGTTAGCCGGCTCTGTGTCCCCAAGGGCGTCCCTGAGTCCTGTGCCCCAGTGCCGTAAACAATTATTCCTGCGCGCAGCTCTGCAAGTAAGCCCCCCTCACTGGCAGACAGTCCAGCTTCTCCCCGTAGGAGTTTGGGTCCCCCGCGTCTCCCCAGAAACTGGATTTCAGAGTAATTGGGGGCTTGTCTCCCTTTGGGTTGAAAAAAGCAATGCCTGCCGCCAGCCCAGATCATGCGCCTCCGTACCTCAGCTTTTCAGCGCTCATGCACGTCTCGATGCTCTTTTCTCTTTCCTTCTAGTTGTAGAACTTCCACTCAGCCAGCTTTCCCGTGGTTCTGGGTGATAGACGTTTTGTCTTTTAGTTAAATTTTTGAAATTGTTGCATGAGGCAGCAGTTTAGGTGTTTACCTATGCCGCCATCTTGGATTCTCTACCATTCACATTTTAATTAAAAACTAACTGAATGCTTGAAAGTTAGGTCTTTTGGCCGAACCATAAATAAAATAGATGACCTTCAATTAAAAAAAAGACATTTTTATTGATTTTCAGAGAGAGAGGAAAGGAGAGGGAGAGAGAAAATCATGGATATGAAAGCAGAATATCGATCAGTTGCCTCCTGCATTTCCCCCTTTAGGGACTGAGCCTGCAACCTGGGCCTGTGCCCTGGCCAGGAATCAAACCAGCAACCTTTTGGCACATGGGATGACGCTATACCAAGTGAACCACACCGGCCAGGGCAAACTTTCAATATTTAATTACTTTTTTTTATGGCTTTAAGCATTATACCTGTTTTATAAAAGAAAATGGAATAGGAATAACCTGAATAGGAAAATAAAAATTATAAAGAATCCCACTACCCCAGCAACCACCAGTCACAATCCTGAGTGTCCAGGAATCATCCCTGGGTCCTTCAATGGCCTCTCACCTCACTTTTCTCAGGTAGTTCTATGTAATCCCAGCTGTAAACACTGTTTATATGTAAATGATCCTAAGTCTATTATCTCCTGATCCTTTCCTGTCCCTGGCTGGCTCCCCACTTGGCAGCTGTGCTTGAATGTCCAGTAGACATCTCAAACATAACATCACTGAAATAGAGCCTTTGACCTTTGTTCCTTCTCATCTGCTTCCCAGTGAATGTATCACTATGCACTGAGTGTCTCACTCCGAACATCAAGGCTTTGTTCTTGAAAAAATGAGAATTCAACAGAAGTCATGAAGGTAATTTAAATCAGTGCAGAATTGTTATCATCCCAGTTAGAATTTAAAACCCTGGAAAACAAATATATACTTTATATGCAAGAAGTTAGTGTGTGTTAAAGGTCAGAAGGTAGAGGGAAAGATGATTTTGCAGTGATGGTGGTATGTCAAGTAGCTAAACATCCTAGCTTGTGTCTCTCTTTCTCTCCTACTCCTTCCAAGTTTAAATTCTCCAAAACTGTGAATCTGAATGATTTCACCAGTTATCACTCAGTATGGGCACCTTATTGAGTAGGGTGTTCAGACTAGCCTTTATAGGGACATGCCAGCCTTGATCTTTGGGTCTAAAATCTCTGATCAGTTAGTTGTAGCTGGGGCTGGGCTGACTCCACGGATATGTAACCTGTGCTGTCACACTTGGCCCCATGCTTAGAAAGGCCCTACTTAGTTTAATGTTCTGCTTTGATTGTCTGGAAATTCTTAATACTTTTTGAACTGAAGACTTTGTTCATTTTTTAGTTTGCACTGAATACCACAGATTATGTAGCCAGTCATATTTTACTGAGAATGCTCAATCGGGTTTAAGGATCTTTTCAGAGAGGACCGATGGAGTACAGGGGTTCTCAGGCTTCTAGAAAAGAATAGTGTAACTTGAAGTTATCATGCTTGCATTCCCAGAACAAAAGTAGAAAAAATACTTTTAAAAAGTATTAAATGTATCTATAAAATTTATTATTGTTCTGCTAGCAAAATTAACTAGTAATGAAATTAAAAGACAAATTTAAACCTTAAAGGCATCATATATGCCATTTCTAAGGCCATTCTGTAATTTTTAAAAATGGAAATGCAACAACCCACCTAGAAAAAAATGGACAAATTATATAAATGATTAATTAATAGAAGGGGGGATATAAAAGGTACATAAACACATGAAAATATATTTAGCTTAGTTAGCCATGCAGAGAAGCTCAAATTTAAATGCCATACCATATTAACTTATGAAATTGATAGTGTTTGAAAGTAATACTCATTGTCATCCCAGCAGAAAGAAGAGGGTTCTTTCATATGCTGTAAGGGAGGGTTAATTGCCAGAATCAATTTGGTAAACCCTATTTGTTTTCTTAAAATATACTTACTCTGGCAATGCTACTCTGGGTATCTGTCTTAAAAATAGTTGCTTTTATATGCAATGATATAACTATAAAACTCCCTTTAAAGCATCACTTTATGTTTATGAAAAATTTATGAGCCTACATGTACAAAATAACATAAATAATACATTTTAAATCAGATATTTGTATATATGTATGTGTGTGTGTATGTATATACACAAGTAGTGTATAGAAAAATATATTACAAATTTACAGTGGTTGGTGAAGTTATAAGTGATTTTTAAATTTTCATTTGGAAATTAAAAGTAGATATTAAATGAACAAGTAAAAGCTATTTTCAGAAAAATTTAGCAGTGATAAAAAAGAAATCCAATAATAATTTTATCAAGGAAAAGGAAGTCATTTCCTTCAAGGTCCAGTTCCAAGATTTCCCAAACGATTCCCTTCCAGGACCAACTTTATGCATTCCAGCATTTCTGCTCCTCAGGGCAGATGAGAGGACTAGATTTCTTGCATGTCTGGGAGAGAACCACGAATAGAGCCAAAAGTCTTAAAAGTGGTGCGATCAATAATTCCGTAATTTTAGTTTCAGGACGTATTCTAAGCCAATGATTTTTTAAAAAATGGGCAGAATGATTCACATGTAATAGATCCCATGATTTATGATGAAAAATGGGAAATGTTCTGAAAGTCTAACAAGAATGTATTGCTAAATAAATGCTGACAAATTCAATGAAATCATTTAAAATCCCATGTCCAAAGAGTATTTTAGAATACATGTATGAACACATTAACTTTCCTTTTATTTTATGAAAATTTAAACCTGTTAAGGATGTCTTGCTAGGTTCTTTTGGTAGCTAGAATATTGGCCTTCCAAAGATATCACATTCTAATTCCCAGAACCTGAGAATAAGTTATTTTACATGGCAAAAGGAACTTTGCAGATATGATTATGGTGAAGAACCTCTAGATGGGGAAACAATCCTGGATTATCTGGATGGGCTCAATGCAATTTCTAGGGTCTTTAAGTAAGTAAGTAAGTAAGTAAATAAATAAATAAATAAATAAATTAAATTGATTTCAGAGAGGGAGGGAGAGGGAGAGAGAGATAGAAACATCAATGATTAGAATCATTGATCAGCTCCCTCCTGCATGCCCCCTACTGGGGATCAAGCTCACATGTGACCTCCTGGTTCATAATTCGACACGCAACCACTGACCCAAGGTGGCCAGGCTCTTTAGGATCGTTTTTAATGAAGAAACTTTTTCTACTGTATTTATAGAAAGTTGTTGGTGGTCTTAGAGATGGAAAAAGGGGCCAAGAGCCAAGGAATGTGTGTTTGTAGAATCTGGGGGGGGGGGGGGGGGGGGAGGAGTAGATATTTTCCTAGAGTCTCTGCGAGGAAGCACAGAACTGCTTACACTTCACTTTTAGCCTGTGTTGGACGTCTGACCTACAGAAGTATAAGATAATAATTGTATTGTTTTAAACCACTATGCATGTGGTAATTTCTCACAGCAACATAGAAAAGTAATACAGTTTCTCTTTATGTGCTAGAGAGATATTAGATAGACAGATAGATAGATGAAAGATATATACATGATAGATAGATGATAGATAGATAGATGATAGATAGATATTAGGAGAGAGATTCTCTCTAGACTGAAAAATAGTTCCTGAGTTTGGAGAAGACATGGAGGTTATAAGAAGAAAGAGGGGATGGCCCAGAGAGAAGAAAATGGCAAGATCCTGAGAGAAATGACTACACCATGAGTCTACTTATATGGGATCAGGGCCTAAGGAATAGGATGGAAGCAGCAGAAGTCTACCAGACTTAAGAGGCCAGGCACAGAGAAATAAAGAATATGACAAGATTATGCCAATTTCTTATCCCTGCTTAATACTCTGATACCTTGATACTTCTTCTAAACTCAGAAACTCAACTAATCCTAGAGAAGAAATGAACAGAGAGGCTCTGAAAAGACTGAGGTTAGACTGAATTTTCTTGCCAACCCCATGAGAAGGGAGCTCAAATTACATGTTGAGTAAAATAAAATCAAGGAAGTTATATTCTTGCACTGCTGAGTTTATGGTCTGACAAAGCAACATACAGAATCAGGCCATCAAATAAGATTCCTGAGAACCAGAGACCCTGCATTCAACTTTGCTAATAATTCAAGTATATAGTCAGAAGGCACAAAGCAAAGACTTTGTAATAAGACATCAAGGTGGCTCCCTGCCCTTGACCACACTCTCTTTGGCTAGAATAAAAGATAAGGTCTCCAAGTGAGGTGTTGTGGGTTTTTGAGACAATAGGCACTATGTAAATTATAAAACATTGCCTCGGCTATTATATAGCTAATGCCACATCCTTTTAAATAATCAATTAATTAATTTTGAGTTACAGTTAACATACATTATTATATTAGTTTTAGATGTACAACACAGTGCTTCAACATTTATATACCTTATAAAGGGATCACCAAGATAATAGTAATTACCTGCTGATGTGACATTCTTAAGGGAGCCATGACTTGAAAATTTATTTATTGTCAATACATGGGTCTCTATATTAGAAGTAATCCTTCAATCACAGACACCCATTTGCTAAGAATATTATGTAGATAAAATATCTTTCCCTTAGTAAATATCATTAGAAATTACAAAGGTCGAGTTGATGAGGAGATTAAGTCTATTTTTTTGTAACCTTTTTTTAACCTTTTTTCTTTACCTTGGGGGCTTCCCTCTAGTAAAGGGACTGAATGGTTCTTAAGCCAGTGGCTTTAACTCCTTTCCCTCATCCACTAATTTCTAACAACTCTGGTAATTATTATTATTTACATGTCCCAAAAAGAAAAAGGGTTTTAGAAGATGATAAAGCCAATTTGGAGTTCAAAAGAGAATGCAGAACATACTTTTAAGTACAGTTCTCAATTTTTAAGATGTCCTCAATTTCCATACCAGATATTGAAGTTCTGATAGTGTACAAAGCTTTAATGTCTGTGGCAATTTAAAGTCAGGGGAAAATCTGGGATTGACTTTTTGTATAACTAATTTATAGAATTGCACAATGAATTCCTTGATTGCATAGTTATAAAGTATCAGATGGATTAGAAACCTTATTTATGGCCTATTCTTTCACCAAAGTTGTGTGGGCAGGGTGAAATGAAGAAATAGGTAATCAGTAATTCTTCTGTGCCCTAAGGCATTCTTGTGGGGACTTGGGAAGGGAAAGTTATGCAATAAGGAAGCATTGGGACAATAAACATTCTGGCATGAGCTTACTCTTTCTTTATTGATACATGTGAATCCCTTTAGGGAGAGCAACTGATTTCTCAAACTAGAGGCCAAGTGCATGCACTCGTTGGGGAGAGGGGGTCCCTCTGCCCGGCCTGTGCCCTCTTGCAGTCTGGGAGCCCTCAGGGAATGTCCGACTGAAGGCTTAGGCCTAAGCGGACCTAAGCTGGCAGTCGGACATCCTTAGCGCTGCTGTGGAGGCAGGAAAGGCTCCCGCCACCACTGCTGTGCTTGTCAGCCTGTGAGCTCAGCTTCTGGCTGAGCGGCACTCCCGCTGTGGGAGCGCACTGACCACCAGGGGTAAGTGCCTGCATTGAATGTCTGCCCCCCTGGTGGTCAGTGTGTGTCATAGCAACTGGTCGTTTCACAGGTCGGTTGATTTGCATATTAGCCTTTTATTATATAGGATGCTTTTTTGACTTTAGAGGTAATGAGATGTGGTTGAGGCCAATTGATGAATTATGCCTCCTCTCCCCAGTTTAACACTCACACACACACACACACACACACACACACACACACACACACACACACTTTTTAAATCCCTCCTTCACTCTAGATTCTAGAAGAAAAGGTGTTGGGTTGAGATTCATGTCAGAAACGCTCCCTGGGTCAGTAGGAGAGGAGCAGAGCTCTAACAGGCTTCTAGATAAAGTGTTGGGGGCTGTCAATTTAGGGTTCTTTTATAGCATCAGTTGCTGCTACGTGGCAGGCATATTCCCTAAATTTCATCTTCCATTTCTCTTGCTGCTGAGGACCAGAGTAGTTTATGACTAAATGGATGGTGCCTGCAAGATCATGTAGAAGTGATTTTCCATTCCAAAATACGGATTGAAAATATAATGTTTTATTTCTCATGCACTTGTAGTTTCATTCTATTATAAATGCAAACCTATAGTCATTAAGTCACTATTGGTAAAATAGGTTTTGCAGGTGAGGCTGAGACTTGAAGCTCTATTTAGCCACATTGTTTCAATGCATTTTGAGTTCTCAGTCAGTAACCAACCTGCCTGTGAACATTTGGAACACAGCCGGTTTATAGCCTGGAAGTGTAAATACGTCCAATATAATTATCAGACCAGCTTATTCATAGTATCATTCTCTGAAGTAATTTACATGTCCATTCTTGTTGGCAGCACACACCCCTTAATGACCGGAATACCCCTTTAGATTGTTCTGTTTTACCCCAGCACGACATGATACCCTGAGTCATTCAGTTTAGAATTAATAATCTACCATAGTAATTAGCAACCCAGTAGAAATGAAAAGATCTCAGCTGAAGCCATAGCTATTTATTTAAGGGCAAATTATTAAGTAGGTATTCAAGTTTGTTTCTATGCTCTCAACCTCAGGAAGTGTTCTTACAAATTGTAAGTTTGTTCTCTGCATCATATAAAGACCCTACAGCAGCAACAAATACATTCTTTAGAGGGAGAATGTAGACACTCAATTTGGAGGGTTGCCTTGATTGAAAAATATTGTTTCAGTTGAATGTGAACAAATCACACACACACACACACACACACACACACACACACACACACACACACACAGTGGAAGCAGTGGCTGGTGGTGTTTTTTAACTGATGACTCTACTATATCACCAAGGATTCCATGGCACATACTCTCTCTAGAAAAATGCAAATATTCAGAAAAAAGTTAGCAGTTAATGGATGAGTACAATCCTGACTCTTTGATTTATAGCTATATAGTTATGAAAAAAATGGTGTTTAAATACAAAATAGCTCTATTATTAGCATGGGTGATGGTCAAAGATGGTATGCTCCAGTACAAAAAAAGACATAAGCAGTTTAATGCTACATTTAACTGTAATGAGAATGTTTGATATTGCTCTGCCTACAATGAAAATAATTCAAGATCTTTTAGTAGATGAATGCTCCCTGCAATGTAGAACAGTATAGGGAGAACAGGAAATCACGTAGTTTAAATCTGACTTATTAAACATGTATTCATTTTCTCATGTGTAAGAGAAGTCAAACATTTGGGGATTTTGCTAATCCAATTCTATCTGGTATTACCCTCAGTTTATTTCCATTCCCTTTGAAGAGCCTGTGTGTCCAGACATAAACATTGCTCCTAGATTTCCTTAGTCTCATGGGTCTCGCAGTCCTAGCACAGTGCCAGACTCTGAGAAGATCCTTGCAGTTCTAGCACATTTAAAGCTGGGACAGCCAGTCTTGTTAACCCAAGCTTGACAAATTTTCTTATTGTCAGTTTTAACAATCTATACTAATAAAAGGGTAATATGCTAATTAGACCAGATAGACCAGACATCCTTCCAGACAAAGCCACGGTTGCAGGGGCCAAGGCAGAGGCAGTTAGGGGTGATCAGGCAGGCAGGCAGGCAGAGGCGGTTAGGGGCGATAAGGCCAGCAGGGGAGCAGTTAGGGGAGATCAGGCAGGCAGGCAGAGGTGATTAGGGGTGATCAGGCAGGGAGGCAGGTGAGTGGTTAGGAGCCAGTGGTCCTGGATTGGAGAGGGTGCAGGCCTGGCTGAGGGACCTCCCCCCCCATGCACGAATTTTGTGCACTGGGCCTCTAGTGTAATAATAAGAGGAAATGGAAGAGATACTTATTTTTCTTGCTTGTTCTCTCTATTCATTTTTTTAATGAAAAGTTCCCCAAAACTGTTAGAATACTTGATGATTGTTGTTTGTCAGAAATAACTTACTCTTTAAGCCAGTGAATATAGACAAAAATAATAAGAAAGATATACATAATGGGGCTTTAAAACCATTTGAAAAGACTGAATTTTCCAACAGGATGTTATTACCCAAAGACAGTCTTTTTTTATCCTATTGCATTGAAAAGAGATCAGAATTATTTTCTGCACTAACTGGCAAAAGGATTTCTTGTTTTTTGACAGAATAAACTCTGGAGAAAGCACAGTTAATAAAGAAGTTCAGTCTAACGATGAAAGCTGGAATTAAGTTAGAATCTCCTGGTATAAGCTGGTCATACAGAGATTTTATATATCTCTTGTTCCTCTCAGTTTAGTTATCACATTCAAAAAAATTTGCCAAGTGGTGAAATGGAATTACTGGTCTTCTTACTCATAGTCAATTCTTTTTAAACTTCAGAGGCCTATTCCTGCAGCAGGAAAATAATTTTTTCTCATATTTGATAATGTTTTCAAATTAATGATCCAGTTCATTCTATCTCTTATACTGTTTTGTAATTACATCATTATCTGTTGATTTTCCAACATAAAAATTAAAATAAGTGACTATAGGTGTTGATTGTATTTATCACATACATCAGACATGTTGCTTCAAGTATCTGAGAAAAAATACTCTACAAATCGATAGCTGTTTAATAAATACTGAGTTGGGCTGACTGATTGACAACACATTTATCATCTAGAAGCCTGTCATTCGCCAAGCTTCCACATGCTGTACTTTCACTAACTTATCAGCATACTGTCACTAATTTACCACAATTTATTTCCTCCAAGTATCTTTTGCCTGAGTTTGCTGAGTAGTCACTACCAGTAAAAGCTTTCTTATTTTCAATCTGGTACTTTTGACATCGGAAAAACTTGTCATTTTTTCCAAAGTCAACATCAGACTCAAAGAAGCTATCAGTGAAGTTGTTCCTCTAAAATAATAATAATAAAAAAGGCACCTCTGGGCCTTGAATGAACTCTGTTTCCACCACAATTTACTAGAAAGAGAGTAATGATGTGGTATACCAGAAAGAACTCCTGACCTGAATTATAATGGAAACTTAGCAAAAGGAGGGAATGCACCTTCTGTTTGCTTGTCTGTTGATGCTTTAAAAACAGAGCTGAATTAACCATATTCTGTATTTAGTAGCACACTGTTACAATTTGGCTTTTCAATGTTCTCCTCTTATTTTATGCACTTACCACACTCCCAGCTCTATAAAAAGGCTCGTGGTCTAATGTATTTGATACATGTACTAGGATATTTATGCATCCTTGAAAAATATATTGCATTACTCAGCAAATATTTTAATTCTCTCTAAATAGTATTACACAATAGGTCCTCAGATAACATTATCTTGTTTAATGTTGTTTCATTATATTATTGATGAGAAAATAGAGTCCATTCCCATAGGAGCCACTGTTTGTGTGAAGTTTGCATGTTTGCCCCATGTCTGTGTGGATTTTCTCTGGGATCTCTAGTTTCCTCCCACAACCAAAGATGTGCATGTAAGGTGAATTGGCATGTCTACACTCTCCTAGTCTGAGTGAGCGTGAGTGTGTGTGAATAGCCCTTCAATGAAAGGGCATCCTGTCCAGGGTGGGTCCCACCTATGCCCTGAATAGCTCTGGCCATCTGCCACCCTGAAATGGAATCGGCAGATTGGAAATGAATTCCTTACTTGTTTTTATTCATCTTTCTTAAATGTATGTATAGCTCACATTTATTTCAATGTTAAATATTAGAAATGTTTTGGGTCTTTATTTAGAAGTTTGGTGACATTTTTGTGACTAGAAATATATCATAGGAACTTCTCTTGTTTATATCATTTACCCTATGGGAAAATTGGTTTTCTTATACGTTGTTTCACTTAAAGTCACAGTTTCCAATGATGTTTAGTGTGAACTTACTGTATTATATCATGCTTCAAATAAAACCTACTTTTACTCCACATTCTATCCATTGTGCATTATTTAGATCAACTGCATAGTTTTATACAGAAGGCATCCATCAGTACTTATTCATTCCCCAAATGATGGGCATCTAGGCTGCGCCCAATTTCTTGCTGACACAAACAATATTCTATATTAGTGTTTTTTCAACCTTTTTCATCCCTGGCACACATAAACTAATTACTACACTTTTCAGCACACAAAAAGATATATTTGTCTCTCTGACAAAAAGTAGGTATGGCTATTGTTGTGTTGGCTGTTGTCATTTTTTATTTGATAATCCAAGGGAAAAAGGTCAGTGCCCCTGACTAAATAGTCAGCTATCGCATGTTTTATATATTCTTGTTACACACCAGTGTGCCTTTTGCGGCCACCGGTTGAAAATCGCTGTTCTACATAATCCCTACACAGTGCCTTTTTTTTTCAATGTGACAGTTTCTCAGGGCATATACCCAGGAGTGAAATTGCTGAATCATAGCATGTAAGTAATTCATACGTTTACTTAGTATTGCCACATTATACTCCAGATTGACTGCACAAGTTTACATTTCCACTGACTGTGAAGGAAGATATTCATTTCCCCATAGTTCTCTCATACCTGGTGTATTAGATAGCTATTTCTGTGTAGCAAATTTAAAGTTTGTGACTTAAAAAAATTATATCACTGTTTTTATGGTCCAGAATCAGAGTAAGGCTTAGGTGGGTGCCTTAATGTCAAGGCCAAGGTGTGTCAACATTGTATGAAGCTGTGAGATGGGGCTGTGACCTCATCTTATTGGTCTGAAGGCTCAATAAAAGGAGGATTCATTTTGTTGTTACTCAAGTAGTTGTGGATAGGATTTAGTTCTTCATGGCTATTGGACCGAGGACTTTAATCTCTTACTGTCTGTTGGCTGAATCCTCTCAACCTTGGCCACATGGGACACTCCTTAAGGCAGTTCCCAACATGACATCTGACTTCCATAAGAGCAGTCGAGAGAGAACACATGAGACAGGAGCCAGTCTTTACTTTTTAATATTTGTAATAACATCTCACTTTTGCCATTTTACATTTATTAGAGGCAAACTAGTAGGTCCAGACCCTGTTTTCTTCCTCATTTGAATTGTTAGGAAGCAACTAAGCATAGCACTTGGCATGGGTTTGGGAAGTAAACAATCCTGCATCCTGATCCTGTTTCTGCCCCTACCTCACTCTGTGATCTCAGGCAAGCTTAGTTTTCTCATCAGGAAAGTGAGGATAACACTAGAGTCTATCACATACAATTATTTTAAAAATTTAACAAAATTATTTTTTAGAAATGCTTATCATACATTTTTCAAGCAATACTTTCCACAATTATTTTAATTAAACTAGGTCTATTGTATTGGAATTTATCTTGAGGGAATGATGCCAAAAATATGTTATTTTTATTCCCAAAATGGAAAGGAATAGAAATAAGAAGACAGGAGATTCAGGAGAATATTCAACAAATCCAGGAAGTCATGAAAGAATCTGAACCTGCTTAGAAAATGGTCAGAATAAAGATGATTTGCTGTAGGGTTTGACTATTTTTAAATGTGTCATTTGGAGGATAAGATCATTAAAGAAACATACATTGGTTTAGAAGGTCAAAGTGGGGTGTGGGTTTCAGTTAGAGAAAACAATGAGTAGAACATCTGAAATAAGCTCTATTTTAAGAAGTTAAACAATTGGCAGACATAATCAATTGTTATGAGCAAGATAATACTAACTTTTAATCACTTGGGATTATTGTACTTATTCAAACTTTTCTAATACTAATGAAAACGGATAATAGTGAGCCCATCAAATATTTTTTGGATCTTCACTGTAAGTGAATAATAGAGGCTGCAATTCAGCATGAGGACATGGGAAGTAAAGTAACAGCCAAAGTACTTCTGACTTAACGTTTTAGAAGCAGTAAGAACCCAGAGCTGGGGCCAGTGGAGCTGACAAGGGGTCTCTCCATGTATACTGTGTTCACAGGGCTCCCATCAGTCAAAGCTGATCAGTCGTCTGCTTTCCATGATCATGCTGGCTGACTGGTGTTTAACAGCCATGCATTATTCATGTCAACATAAAGGATAAATGCATCTCTGTTAACCACAGCCCGAGGGCCCTCAGAGTCAAGAGGGGAATATATAGTTTGGAATTGTGCTTTTTTTTATGGGACTAGAGAAAGAAGACTAGCTATAAGCACTTGCCACTATAATTCTGTTAGTAAAATATGTGTAGTCAAAATAGGAGTTAGAAGTTACTTATAATGATATCAGAAAAAAAAATTCTAGAAAAGACCCGAGCAGTTACAATTAGTTTTTACTCTATTTCTATGCATACTTTACTTAGATGAATTCTATTTTTGGACAAAGAATATTCACTTGAGCTGCCTAGTAAGTAGATAAGAAAAATGTACGAAAATGCTGAAATATGTAAAAAATCCTAAAGCATCCTGTTTGAAACCATAGCTTTCGACAGGTAATGAATTAAATAGTGAGGTAATTAAAACATCTGAGAACCATCTGAAAATAGCTTATATGGTGAAATGACTAAGATTGTTAGTAAGCACTTGTTAACCCAGAGACACACATAGTTGCCAGTGTACACACACACACACACACACACACACACACACACACACAGGATGAAATGAGGGAGGGTGATTTTTTTAAATTATAAAAACTTAACTCCTGGTTAAAGCTGTAATGAATATAAACCAGCATTTTTCTCTTTTTAAAAAACAACTTTATTATATATATTTGATATACAAAGAACTGTACATATTTAATATGTACAGGGTGCCCCCCAAAATGTATACAAACTTTCGCAGCTGATAGTTCAATTTTGAAAATAAAATATATTTTAACAAACACCACCTTTATAATTATTCAAAGTGTGTGTATACATTTTTTGGGAACACCCTATATAATTTGATTGTAGAGCAGTTATAGGGTTAAGCCTCGGACTGACCTGCTGGCAAAGCCGCAAACAAGTCCCAGCTTAGAGGTCACAGCCCTCTTAGCAAAATTAAGCTTTATCTTGTGTCTTGGGTAGCTAATGGGTTGTGGGAGGTGCAGCAAGTGCTGCCAAAACAAGTGAAACTCACAAGAACATGAACTATGGTGACCACTACCTTGTTTACTTCTGACTATAAAATAAAGCATCAGCTTGCAGTCTGGATCTGATCTGTGTCTCAGTCAGGCACAGAAGATCCACCTAGACCCAGCTTATTCTCTTTGTCTGTCTTTTCTTCATCCTTTGCCGGCCCTCCTTCAAGCTCGCCGAAACCTTGGCTGTGCTGGCATGGCTCATTTGATGAGTTTGGACATATGCAAACACCCATAATACCATTATCACAATCAAGGTAATAGACATATTTAACACCTCCCAGGGTTTCTTCATGTCCCCCCCCCCCCTTGTTTGTGTGTAGCAAGAACACTTAACATGACATCTATCTTCTTAACAAACTTCAAGGTGCACAACTATGTGCACTGTGTTGTATGGCAGGTCTCTAGAACTTATTCAGCTAGCATAGCTGAGACTTGATATGCATCTCCCCCACCCACAAATGCCTGGGAATACTATTACATTCTCTGCTTCTATGAGTTTGATTATTTTAGACACTGCAGATAAGTGGAATCATGCAGTATTTGTCCCTCTGTACTCCTTATTTCACTTAGTATAATGTCCTCCAGGTTCATCCATGCTGTCACAAATGGTAGAATTTCTTTTTTTAAGACTGAATATATTCCATTATATGTGTATAGCACATTTTATCTGATGGACATGAGTTGTTTCCATGTATTGGCTACTGTGCATAGTGCTACAATGAACATGGGAGTCTACGTATCTCCTGGAGATGCTGATTTCAATTCTTTTAAATATATACCCGAAATAAAATTCCTAGATAATATATTTCTATTTTTAATTTTCAAGGAATCTCCATATTGTTTTCCATAGCTATTGCACCATTTTAATGCTTACAAGGGTTTTAATTTCTCCACAACCTTGCCAACAATTATCTTTTTAAAAAAATATATTTTTATTGATTTCAGAGAGGAAGGGAGAGGAAGAGAGAGATAGAAACATCAGTGATGAGAGAGAATGATTGATTGGCTGCCTCCTGCATGCCCCCAACTGGGGATCAAGCCTGCAACCTGGGCATGTGCCCTTAACTGGAATGGAACCTGGACACTTCAGTCCAAGGCCAACACTCTATTCACTGAGCCAAACCGGGTAGGATATCTTCTTCTTCTTCTTCTTCTTCTTCTTCTTCTTCTTCTTCTTCTTCTTCTTCTTCTTCTTCTTCTTCTTCTTCTTAATAGCCATTCTAATTGATGTGAGGTGATATTTTATGTACTTTTGATTTGCATTTTCTTGATAATAATGTTGGGCATCTTTTCATATACCTGTTGGCCATTTGTATGTCTTCTTTGGGGAAATCTGTTCAAGTTCTTTGGCAATTTTTAAAAATTGGGTTACTTGTTTTTGTACTATTGAATTGAAGGGGTTTCTTATATAGATTGGAAATTAATCCCTCATTGAATTGAGGTGAAAATAAATTAACGTGGTTTATAAAACTATGCATTTATGGCAATGTTGGTTTCATGCCTTTTTTATATTCCACCAGATTACAAGGTTTATGAAAGTAGGATCTGGGTTTATCCATCATCACGTACTATTTCCTGGCATAGGAGAGTGGGTACATTTATTGAATGAATGATTATTTATTATTCCATTTCTTTATGTTCTCATTTCTTTAGACATTTTATACTTTTGTAAACCTTGGTAATGCTTTTCAAGATACATTTCCTTTTCATTTAATAGGCAAAAATGAAGGGTCTGACAATTTCATCTCTATTATCATGATACAGTTTAATATCTTCAGCCACCATTTTCCTCAAGCACTTTCATCAGATACTCCGCTTCATGTTGCAGAGACTGGTTTAGTGCAATGAAGTGATTTTTATCACACAATCTCTTGCTGCAATATTTTCTTTTTCTTTATTTGGCCTCATCTTGAACCCTTTTCTTTCACAGAAGATATTGACTGGGTGGGATGAGGAAAGACAATTTCTCACTGTTGACAACATTCAACATAAAACACCATAAAATACTTTCATTTCCATTGGTGTGTCTTCCCTCACTCTGCCTTCTGGCATCCCTTATCACCTGGGTGGTTTGGTCATAGCGTTGGACATGTCTGTGATATTTAAACTTTTTAGGATATACAACATCTGTGACAGTTTCAGCCTCCAGGAACCCCTATGATACATGCTTGCCACAGTTCACTTTGTGAAACATTCAGTTGAGCAAATGAAAAATAGCACCTAGGATAGTGAGCCTATCCCAGTACTCATCAGCTAATAGCTGCCTTTCCTGGGCAAGTGAAATAATACTAAACAAAACTTGTCTCTTCTTCCTACTTGTAGCCAAAATAATTTAATATGAAACCAGCCTAACTCTGGCAGAGTCTGTCTCAATTCCCAGCATGAGACAAAAATACTTACTTCAGCAATGGTGAACAAATGGAAGAGAATAGAAACTGGTGAAGATTTAGCAGTTGAAAAAAGGATGCTCACCAGAGTCAGCATCTTCTTATGCAGCAGAATCCCTATGGGAGATACAGTGGCACTATGGAAAATGGTGTTTGCATCACCCATGACTGCCTAGAGAACTTAGGATATATTAAAGCTGATAATGCCATCAGGACAAAGAAAGAAATATACTTGGACCTCATAAGCTACCCTTGGAGAGATGTCAATTCCCTTTTGCTTAGGACATGATAATAATTTTCACCCAGGGTTAGACAGTTAGATGACAAATCTTTTACTGAAGAAGCCACCTTCTCCATCCCTATCTAGATTTATTATAATTCCTCTTTCTACTTATTGCAAAAACTACTTTTCATTTCCAAAAAATGAGAAAAACAAACTTAGCACATTTCAGCAACATTAATGTCCTAGGTACAGATGCCCAGTAAAAGACTGTGACTGCCCTAACTGGTTTGGCTTAGTGGACAGAGCATCAGCCTGCGAACTCAAGGGTCCCAGGTTCGATTCCAGTCAAGGACATGTACCTTGGTTGCAGGCACATCCCCAGTAGGAGCTGTGCAGGAGGCAGCTGATTGATGTTTCTCTCTCATTGATGTTTCTAACTCTCTATCCCTGTCCCGTCTTCTCTGTAAAAAATAATAATAAAAAAAGACTGTGACTTATTTCTCCTTGCAAAGTATTCACATTATTTGCATGTCACAGACTAACAATGCCAATGTATTAGTTTCCTAGGACTGCATTAACGAAGTCCTGGGTGGCTTAAGAAAACAGAAAGTTATTTCTCCCAATTTTGGAAGCTACAAGTCCAAAATCAAGGTGTCAGCAAAACCTTGATTTTCTCTCAAGTCTCTAGGGAATGATTCTTTGTTGTCTCTCCTAGTTTCTGGTGGTTGTCGGCTATCCTTGGCGATTCTTTGGTTTTTCCAATTTCTACCTCTCGCATCATGTGCTTGTGTACTTTATATCCTTACACGGTACTCTGTGCGTCTGTGTATCCAAATTTCCTACTTCTTATTAGGAAATTAATGATTGGATTAAGGCCCCTCTAATTTACTATGACCTCATCTTAAATTGATTACAACTACAAAGATCTTATGTTTAAATAAGGTCACGTTCATAGGTACTGGGGATTGGGACATCTACATATCTTTGTGGGAGACACAACAGCTACCCAGCAGTTACATATCTGGTAGTCATCTGACAATTGATCTTTAACTTCTGTTCTGCTGGGTCCAGGAGGATATTTGTTATCCCAAAGTATTCTCTACCCACCCTCTGTTAAAATACATTTCTAAACTACATCATTTAAAATCACCTCCGAACTCTCTCTTAGCTTTGAAGGGATATAAACTACTACCAAGCCACCTAATACATTGTTTTAGCAGCAACTTACCACCAGTATTTTGGGTGGTAAAAAATAGTCAAGAAATTTGTACTTCTGTCTTTTATAAATATCATTGTTGCCAATGTTTAAGTTTCTAATGGCTTGATGATGACTCCAGGTATAGTGACCAATGTATTTTGCATGATAAGCATTGTGATTTATTCTTGGATCTCCTGAATCTCAACCCATCATGGACTATGTTCTCTGGTACCCAACTATTTTCAGCACTTTGTGTAGCAAATTACATCTTACGGTAAAATATGAGTGTTGGGCAGCAGATACATTTTAATTTCTATCTCTCAAAAAAAATGCAATAGAGTTGTCTAAATTGATTAGAAATGATTAATTTTCTCTCTAAGGCCTATATGTCAACAGTTATGGGTCAGTAAATGTCAGAGTTTTCTTCAATGTTAGAAGCTATCTTGACTAGAAGCTAGACATAAATTAGGATCAACTTCTTATCTAGAAGCTATGCTGTTAGACATAAATTAGGATCAACTTCTTATCTAGAAGCTATGCTGCTAGACATAAATTAGGATAAAATTCTTCTGGGCAATAAAACATTAGCCATTTTATGATGTGTTTTACTGCTATAGAACAGGTGAAATGTCTTGAGGAGACCAGCTAATCCAACGGTGGAGGAATCTGTACCCATTTGGTTACATTACAACAGTCCATCATGCCGTCATTGAAACAAGGTTCCTGTCACCTACCTCTAATTGAAAAATATGTTTGTTTTGAGGCCTGACTCACAGGCCTTACTCACCACAAATTCAATCACCTATTGTGGGGGAGGAAAATTTTTTCTTTACCCTCTTTGGTTCTTTAGTTAGTGTAATAATTACATCAATATGAGACAGAGTAACAGAAGAAAGTGACCAAATTTAAATTACATAGATTTCATATGGAAACCCCACATACATTGAAGAGTCATAGACTTCACATGTATTAGAAGTTAAGAGTCAGAAAGATAAAATGGGAATCATATGATATCCTGAGCCAAGGTTCCTGGGGCTTCAGAGAAGAGGAGGGTTATTCACAGGACAATAATAAGAGGAATTGTTCAGTAATTAGAAGTTTGCTCTGCCACATAGATGGGTCATAAAAAGTCATTTGTGGTAATAACTCTTATGGACAAGGCTCCCAATTTAAATTCTTTAAGAGAAAAATAAAAGTTTATTTTGAACTTACAGGATCTCGATTACAGTCAGCTCAAACTAACTCATATGCAACAGTGGCATATCTAGGGAGGCATAAGCTGAAACCCCTCACCACTGAAGAATAAAGTCTATTAAGATAAGCCAAGGGTTAGAATTCTGCATCTTTTTCTCCATAGTCAATGTTTACCTCAACTTGGTAGGAATTCTTCCCCACTGAACCTCCACAGTCCTTCTGGGACAGGATAGTATCCCTTTACACATCCCCTCTGCATGACAATTTCAGTGGCCTGCAATTCCCTCAGTGCAGTCCCTCACTGTGCCAGGGCCTCCATTCTGAGATGACAGGGGAGAAGGGCGAAGGGTCCTGGAACACACCAGAGGGATGCTGAAAGATAATTTTCAATGAAAGGAAAATCGTAATTCTCAAAGAGACATAAAATAACACAAGTGAAAAATGTATTTAACTCATAATTGATAAAGAAATCAGGTAGATGCTAAAGCTGGTTCAAAAGAGAATCCAAAGAAGAGACAAATATATAGATCTGGATTATTGATGTGAGTGTGTAAATGTAGGCAAAACGATTTCCTATTGAGAAGGGCAGTAAAGATTTACAAATTGAAGAAAATAGTGGAGAAGATTTAGTATCTAAAATGGATGCTCATCTGAGTCAGTGTCAATAGACAGAACAGAATTTACATGTACATAGACAAGAATTAATTTACCTTGCTATAAGTTATCCTCCGTTTGCAGAGTTGTAAAGTAGCTTTTATAGAATCAGGATCAGATAACCTTGAGTCTAGAAAATACACAGTTGTCCACTGAAGCACAAATTTCCCCCTACAGAGGCAAAATTTAGCTAAGTCCAGGTTTAGAAGTCTCTCTGGTGTTATTGATATATAAGTTTATAACATTACAAACAATATTCTCTATGCTGGTGTGGAAAAATATGAAAGCTGAGGGGGAGATGTTCTTATATGTCTCTGTGTATACAATGGGCAGAAAGAGAAGGAGATGACTGATGAGAAAATGGAGAAAAAGAAATGGAGATGAGGGAGGAAGGGAGAGAGAGAGAGAGAGAGAGAGAGAGAGAGAGAGAGAGAGAGAGAGAGACAGAGAGAGACAGAGAGAGGGAGAAAGAGAGAGAGAATGAATCAGGAGGGACCAGCTGCACTTGACAGGTGCTGGTGCTAGACTATCGAGGACCAGTGCAAACCATCACAGTGCATAGGACACCCACATGTGAGTAAACTGTTTCAAAACTTCTCTCTAAACTGCGAGGCTCTGTAAACTTTCCTATGTGTGCATATATCTTCTTGGAAAGAAGATAGGGAGAAGAAACCTTCTTGAAGGAAGACAAACAGCCCTGATAGGAAGATTAATTTTGAATTAAATAATTTCTCAAATGTGACTAATCTAGAAAAAGTATGTATGGAGACAAGAAGAGGGCAAACCTCTTTAAATTATCAAACTTATTTCTTCTTCATCATCAGGAGTGCGGTTTCAAGAGCAAGATGAGATTACTTTGAAATAATGTATGATGCCATAAAAACATATTAGACATAGTGTTTACATTTTGGTCCACCAATGGCACACTCTGGAAGTATAAAATTACACCTCTCTAGTTTTTCATATTATTTTCAATAGCTGCAAATTGGAAACTGTGAATGATGGGTATTTTTTTCCAGTGTGTTGAAGTTGGTTCGATGTTGATTTGATTGGGACTCTACTGGTGAGTAAATAAGTAATCTGCAATTCTATATATATCATATTATTGCTAGTAATGAATGATTGACTATAATATAATTAATGTAACATAATTATTTTTTCGTTAGTTTATAAATACTGGGTGGAGCAAAAGTAGGTTTACTTTGTGACTATAATAAACAGAGTTCATTCTTGTATTATTATTTATTAACTAGAGGCCCAGTGCATGGATTCATGCACTGGTGGGGTCACTTGGTGTAGCCTGTGGGGATCGGGTGAAACTGGCAGTCCTATACTGCCTGCCGCTCTTGCCTGCCACTCCTGCTCATCCTGGCCCAGCTACGCCTGCTGCTGCTGTAGCTTGGTAGGCTCGCTGCCGCTCCGCTGTGGTCTCCAGGCTGTTGTGGGCAGCTGTGAGCCCTGCATCTGGCGCCCATCAGTCAGCTGACCAGTGCTCCTGCTGTGGGAGCACACTGACCGCTAGGGGGAAGCTCCTGTGTTAAGCATATGCCCCCTGCTGGTCAGTGCATGTCATAGTGACCGGTCGACTGGTTGTTCAGTCAATTGGTCATTTAGTAACTTAGGATTATATATATATAGATTATTGTATTATTTTCCTTACAAACATCTGTAAATCTACCTCTGTCATACCCTTCATATACCATTCTGGACATACTTATGGTTTTAATATTTTTCCAGTGATTCTTGAATAGTTAAAGTAGACTGTACCAGTTGCAAACAATGATATTTTTCTTTTTGCCAATAATATGCCTATTATTCTTTATCTTCAGTTATAGAAAAATGTTGATGAATACTGTTGTATTTAGGTCAATTTTTTTGTTTCTTTTGGTCTTTCATGGAAAAAGTCATGGGTTTTACCTTTAAATATGACATCAGTTGTTTTTTAAATATCGATATTATTCAGCAAATCATAAATGTATTCTTTAACTGGTATTTGTCTAAAACTATAAAAAATCAGAAGGTAGTGATAAATTTTTCTCCTTGACTTATTAAAATAATGAATTATGTTGATATTGTTTATTATATTTAACCATTCATACTTCTGAAACTAAACTCATTTGTTCAAAGCATATTGTTCTTTAATAGAATGTTGTATTCTATCTGCTATTTTTATTTGATTTTTTTTTGCCATTTATGCTTTACTGCATTAAGGTCAGCAAATATAAACTGTATAATTTTTGTACTTCGGATTGTATTGAGATTTATTTATGACTGAATTTATGAGCTATTTTTTTCACTTTTTAAAAAATTTGATTGAATTTATTGGGGTGACATTGGTTAATTAAAATTACATAGGTTTCAGTTGTACAATTCTGTAATACATCATCTGTATATTGTATTGTGTTCACTATCACAAGTCAAGTCTCCTATCAACATTCATCTCCCACTTTACTGTCTCCTACCTCTCCCCACTCCATTTTCCCCTTTCCCTCTGGTGTTCACCATACTGTTGTCTGTGTCTGTGAGGTTTTCTTTCCCTTTGGTTAGTCCATTCATCTTTTTCACCCAGCCCTTCCCTCACAGCTGTCAGTCTGTTTTCTGTCTATAAGTCTATTTCTCATACTTAATTTTGTTCATTAATTTTGTTAGTTAATTTTATTCATTATATTCTACATATAAGTGACATCATATGGTACTTCTTTTTCTCTGACTGACTTATTTCACTTAGCATAATACTTTCCCATTCATCCCTGCTGTCACAAAAGGTAGGATTTGCTTCTTTTTATGGCTGAGTAGTATTCCATTGAGTAGATGTACCACAGCTTCTTTATCTATTCATTTACTGATGGCACTTGATAAGTGTTGCGTTGATATTTGGATTATGTAAATGTGATAGAAAGAGGGCATATAATTTAATTTAAATAAATCTATTAAATTTAATTCAGAGTTATTATGATTGGCATCTAATTCTTTATTTTTGTTTTCCTTAATTTGTTCAAGTCTGAGAGCACTATGTCAAAGTCTCCTTTCATGATTATGGCTTATTTTGTTTCCATTTAAATACCCACACATTTACTAAGCTTCTACAGTACATCTAGGCCTTTCTAGCCACTTTAATATACTGTTCATATTCACTTATGTCTACCTGTCTGACATTTTTCTTTTCCTAACTGTACCTAGGCTGTTGCTGTGTTCACATTAGGTGCTGGTTGGATAGTATTCATGGATTGGTTCTTATCATGTTCTCTGAGAAATATTCTGAACAGAAATGATTTCAAGTTTAGTTTCAACTATTACATGATTATTCATATGATTTATGCCTCACCCTATTATCAATGGTAATGTGCCTTTTGTAATAAGGCATCTCTTACTCCCCCTTCAACAAGACTTTGTTACTAATTAATTAATATACTCTAAAGGAAAAAGTACAAAACAAAGTGGTTCCTAATGGACTCTTTTTGAGTTTGCAGTGGGATTCTGCAAAATTTCTGCTGTGGCTGGAATTTCTCTAGGTCCTCTGAAAAGAGAAGCGAACCAATAGTGCTGAGAAAATTTAACATCAGCTTTATTCATTTAGCTAACATTTGCCCTTCCCTCAGCATCTGTATTCTTTCCCAGAAATTGTACTTTGCAGCACCTAGTGTGAATGGTAAGTTCTTGATTGGAGCTATAGTTAAAAATAACTCCCTGTTAACTGTTAATAAGCATTAGTGTGGCAGAGGCCCAACAGTATAGTGACCTAATTCCCACAGAATCGAGAGCTGTGGTAAAGGGCACAAAGCTTTAGAATCTTCCCCCAGTTCCTCTTTCTTGTGTCTTCATCAGGAATTAGTATAAGAGTTGCCCCTTCTCGGAGACTGAGTAGCCTTGTGTGCATTATGACTTTTCTCATTTTACTAGTCAAAAGTTTTAATTTGGTGGTGGCTATTTCCTCAGATTCTATATTTGTCCTTATTACTGACAGAAAAATCCTCATGCATTAAAGTTTTGATTGTGACTGGTTAAAATTTCTGTGCTAGATAAGGGGAAGGGGAAGAGTGTTTGTTTATCTGTTATAAAAATATCTCTGTAACTCAGGAATTTTTACGTGTATCCTTAACATTAGAAAGAAAATAAAATAACTGAGAATTTTATAAGATAAAAGAAAGTATAAATTGTCTGATTGGTGGTGGTGTGAGTCATAAGGTATATTTTTAAGGCTGTTGTAAGTCTCATGATAGAAGGGAAAACAATAAGAGGAGATTGGAGGATATCTATATATATAAAAGCCTAAGCGACTGTTATGACAGAACAACTGGAACAACCAGTTGATCAGTCACTATGATTCACACTGACCACCGGGGGCAGATGCTCAATGCAGGAAATACCCCCTGGTGATCAGTGTGCTCCCACAGGGGAAGTGCAGCTCAGCCAGAAGCCAGGCTCACAGCTGGCAAGCGCAACTGCGGTGGCGGGAGCCTCTCTCAAGTCCATGGCAGCACCACCGATCAGTGACAGCAGGCACAGTGGGACGGGATGGGTGTGAGTGGTGCAGTACCTGGCCTTGGTTCTCACTCCTCCTTGTCTGCCTGCTGCTTGGTGCACTGCTACATCACTCTCACAACCGGTACCCCTCGGGAGCCTAAACCAGCAGTCAGACATTCCCTAAGGGGCCCTGGATTGCAAGGTGCAGGCTGGGCTGATGGATACCCATGCATAAATTTCGTGCACCAGGCCTCTAGTATTATATATTAGGAATTGCCTCAAATCAGGAGTGACTGCTCTTCCCAGGTGAGACTTTCTTTGATTATCTAACTGAAATCAGACAGAAGTTTTAGAACTCTGAGAAAGCTGGCCATGGTCAGAGGCATTCACATGCTTTTTTATTTTCCAGTAAATTCAATACCCAAATGCCATGTGGATGTTACCAACACTACTTTCAACACCTGCATGTGGAGGAGACCTGTTCAAAGGCCTTGCATTCTAACTGCTTCTTCTTTCTTGGTGGTTGGGAATGAAAGAGAAGAGAGGTAACTTGATCTGCAGAGCTCAGAATTGCTGGGCAGAGACATTGGAACAATGATAAAATCCATCGCCATCTTTCCGAGGCCTTATTATTACTGGAATGTGGAGGTGAGGATCCTTGTCAGACAATCTTCCTAAATCTTAAACAAAGCAACACATTTCTCCCACCATAGGCCCAGGAGATACACATTTCATAGGTGTAGGCAGCCGGACTGGTAAGTAAAATTATAGGATTTACATATGGTGTTCATTCTTCTTGTACAAAAGGGAGCTGCCTTTATAAGAAAGGATACAGCTACCTGTGGCATAACACCCTTGGGAGCAATGGTCTCTCATTATCAAGAGAGGGACAAATCTAACATGGCTGACACCAGAATTTTCCAGAAGATTCTCCAAACTGGATCTCACTTAGAAATTCTTTGTGAATGTTGGCTTTTCTGAGTGAGGAACTCGGAAAAGGAATGCTATGTTCCCACAAGCTAGTAGGGATCATGAATCTTAAAAATTTATGTTCTGTAAATTGTAACTTTTGTATGTTATCCTGGGAGCCTAAAGCTCATGTTTAGAAGAAGAAGACTGGGCAAGTTAAATAAATACGTAGAGTGGGTAGTACTTTTGAAACCAATGGATTTGATATGCATAGTTCATATGCAGCAACAGAATAATAAATGCCACTCAAAAACATGAATACAATATTACAAAAGAAAAAGTATAACACAAATCCAGAAACTTATTGGGTACCAAGAAGACAAGAATTTTGGAGGAAAAAACAATTTTAACCGATTGATTACCTAAAGCTGGTGGCACTTTGTATTATTTTTTTTGCACACTATATTTTATTATTATTTAAGGTTTTAAAAATTATTATTCATAATTTGTGTAGTAGCAAAAAAGTGTGAAATGGATGCTTAATCGCACTCATAATTGCCCGACCAACAGGCAATTATGATTAACATATGATATATTTTCTTCTAGTAGGTTTTTCTATATGACATATTATTAAATTCAGATGATTTTTACCTTCCACAAAATTATAGCATGATCATTTAACCTTGAAATTACTAACCTTTTGTGCAAATGATTTTGCATTTCCAATATTAGCATAGGGTCCTTTAAATTCATAAAATGCTCTCGAAAAGCATCACAACATAATTTAGAGTAAGGTCCCAGTTGCCTAATGCAAAGCAGGTTCCCAGTAAATGTGAATACCACCTACCCTCGTTTCCATACCTCTCAGTGGAATGCCAAGCCTGCAAAAGAAAGTCAATGCATGATTGTTAGATTTAAAGCAGATAGGGGTAGCAGAACAAGACTGACTCTTTGAAATAGTATATTAAAACAGTCATGTGCGGTATTTATGCCTTTGTATCAGTCCAAATGTATCAGAACAGGGTTTTTATGCTTGAGGGGACATGATTTGACTGGTAGTATTTCTAAGTTGTGTTACAGTGGGTTACTTCCCTGGTAATGCCAACTCATCTTTAAAATCCAGATGGCGTTGCTGGTAGGTGGTACAGCACTACTACTCCATTTTACTCTGTTCATACCATGTGGTCTAATGAGGTGATTCTTTCAGAAAAGTCTCCCTCTTTGTCGCTGGGGTGTGCACACCTGGAGAGGAAAAACTCCACCAGTGGATGAGTCCTTTTAGATCATCCATTTCACCCAGGGAGTTTATTAACAATGGGAATTCTAGGACCTCCTTCTGAGAGGTTCTGCTTTAGTCCCTCTTGGGTGGGGGCCAGCCCTCTTCTAGGTGAGGATTGTGATGTGTATTGTCAGGAACAATGTCTTTACTTTTATTTGTGCTGAGTTTTGTATGTTGAAATAATTATTACAAACAATGATGCCATGCACCAATCTCTTAGGCCACTGGTCGGCAAACTCATTAGTCAACAGAGTGGCAAACCACATTCACGAGCCACATGTGGCTCGCAAGCCACAGTTTGCCAAACACTGTCATAGGCCATACGTGTGTGGAATTGCTGCTGGTCACATTTTTAATTTTAATCATTTATGTTCAAAACTTTCTAAACTATTAAATATTTGAACTTTATTTGACGGCCTGGTATCATGATTATGGATATTGATTCTTGCACTGTGGGCAAATAAACATTCAGACTCTTAGGGACTGTTTTCTCTTAATCGAAATGCCCTCTTTGAGTTACTGTATTTGATTCTATTATTAATAAATTTGTGTAATTAAAAAGGACCTAAGAAATTACCAAACACAATTCTTTTGCCTTACAGATTAAAACACTGCAGCTTGTAAAACTAAACTCAGTTAGTATATGTGGAGACCCAGCAGAGCTGTGACTGTATCCAAGGTCTCCTGGGTGCCAGGCTAGTTCTGTGTTTTGCTTCTCTGTGTTAGCCCAAGTCTCAGCAAAGCTTTAAGCTCTATCAGCACCTCTTCCTAGACAAGAGAGATAACTCTTCTTATTTGCTCCTCTCTATGTATGTGATCATGCCATGGTTAAGAAATGCTTGGTTTTAAATGACAGAAACCCAAACAAAATTTACTAAACAGAAAAGAAAATATGGTGGTTCATACAACGGGAACGTCCTAGAGCAGATTCAGGAGCTCCAGGGGTAGGGCTCTGTGATTCTCTAGACCCTGCCTCCTCCTCCTCTCAGGGTTGCCCTCAGGGTGACTCAGGGAAGCAACCTGGCTGAAGCTTTTCCAGAACTCCCATTCTCTCTCCAGACTGTTTGGAGGATCTAATCTCATGATGGCTCCCAGAGGAGCCAGGAGAAATTTTTTTTCCCCTAAAGACTTCATCAAGAGTCTCCTACAGTAACACTGATGGAAATGGTGACTCATGCCCTCCTAAAGCAGTCACTCTGGTCAGGGAGAAGGGATAATACACTGATTAGCTTAAGTCAATTACAGTTCACTTTGGGACTAGTGCTGAGATGACTCTCACGGGAACTCTATGGTGAAGAATTTGGATGGAGTTTCTCAAAAGAAAATCTGAGTGTGATTGTTAAAGAATTGGGTTATGAATGGTGAGGAGGCAACCTCTCAATAAGTGTGTTATCTGGGAATTCACAAACAACATTTATTACAACTGGGAAGAAAAGAGAACACAAGGTATGACTGTTTTTTGTTTATTTTTTTATGACTGTTTCTTCTGTGATTAAATACAGTGTTAAGATTTTGTGTGATCCACTCTGCTTATCAGATAACTCTTATTAAGCCTTTAAAAAATCATTATTCTACATAGTTGAGTTTTATGGATAAATGACAATTGACAGTAGAGTCCCCCAAACAATTTGAAGACATAGCTTAACAGCTTCCCCTGGGGGAAGAGAAAGCATCAACAGTGAGCAGGAATGATGGGGACTGAATAAAAAGCCTTGGAGACTTTTTTGTTGCTGTAGAATTTCAGGGCATTGAGTTAATTCAATGACTGTAACTTTTCATTCAGAGGTTTCTGGCCTTTGATTCCCACTGAGCTCCCTGTTTTTTCTTTTATTTACTTTTATGCTACCTTAATTTGAGGATTATGTGAAATGACTCTGAATCCAGAATGCTGGAATGGACACCAAGAACAAGAATCTCAGAGATGTAATCAAAATGATTTTTATAGCATTGAGAAAGATTGGGAGAAATGTCCTTCAGGTTTTTTGTTCCTCCTCCACCATCCCATGAATGGGAAGTTAGGTGTAGCTATGTGACTTGCTTTGGCCAATAAAATATCAGTAAAAGTGATATGTATTATTTCCGGGGGAAGCTTTAAGAGTCAGAATATGATCCAACACATTCTCTTTTACTGCCTTGGCTATTTGAGGGTGTTTATCAAGATTGATGATTCAGCCCTAACCGTTTTGGCTCAGTGGATAGAGCATCGGCTTGTGGACTGAAGGGTCCCAGGTTCGATTCCAGTCAAGGGCATATACCTTGGTTGCGGGCTCATCCCCAGTAGGGGATGCAGGAGGCAGCTGATCGATGTTTCTCTCTCATCGATGTTTCTAACTCTGTCCCTTTCCCTTCCTCTCTGTAAAAAAATCAATAAAATATATTAAAAAAAAAAGATTGATGATTCAATAACCTGGTGCCCTAATTAGTGACCTGCTGATCTGTGATAAAGATTTAGCATAAATGAGGGAGGGAGCAGAAACCAAAAAAACTTTTGTTGTGAACCAGGGGTTTGAAAACTATGAAAATAATTTAACCTGTTTTAAACTATTAGGATTGGAGTTGTTAGTAAAGCATAGCCTAGTCCATTCTGACTGATTAAAAATTAAAAATATTTTTCCTGAAAGTGTTAAGATGTAAAATAACAGCAACCAAAAAATTCAAAATAATGTCTCTTGTTACTTATAATAGGAGGCAAACATTGAACATTTAATATTTTTAAACCTCTTGAGTTATGTGATTAATCTTGCCTTAGGCAAAGGCCACTGTGGTGTCTGAGAGTTGAATTTTTAGAGGTAATATGCAAAATAACATCTTACACTTTTTCTTGGCAATCTATCACCCTTAAAATAAAAAATAATATGAAGAAAAACAAAACAACATTACTTTTAATGAATTGTTTTTCACTCTCTTTTCATTCTTAATACATATATTTTTCCAAAGACTTTAACTAAAATCATGTGCTTTTTTTAATTTCACTACTTTGCTAACTTTTCTGAAGGCCTTTAAGTTGTGAGAAATATAAAGAAAATACCAAAAGTGGCAATCACATTGCCTTTTCCAAAAAAGATGTGACCTTTAAATTAAAATCAATAAATCCCTGGCATCTCTTATTCACACTTTTGGGTGACAAAACAAGATTGATAAAGATAAGAGAGAAATTAAAAAAGATTTTTGGCTTAGTGCTCCAAGCCACCTACTTGAGAATATTTACTCAGTTTTTTCATTCATTTTTTTTTTGAGGTTTAAAATTTGTATGATTTTCCAAGATTGGACTGATTTAGATTTATTAATCCATTAATTTAAGATCCTTCTCATTTTAGGGACAAAGGAGCTAAGATGCAGATGTGTTATTTGGATGGATAAGCTCACATAAGTAGTGATGAGAGAACCATATGCTAAACTTATGTGTTATTTCCACTATACCATGATATGCTGATCTATCCTTGCTTTAGTATTACAAACACTACAACCAGAGAAAAGAATATAAATACCATCTAATCTGACCACCTGCCTTGCCATTTTCCTTCCCCTTTTCCTCATCTCCTATGATCCTACCTCTTGCTCACTTTGACCCAGCCACACTGGTTTTCCCTTATTCTTGATCCCACTGTAGAGCATCTGGACTGAGGCATTCTTTCCCAGATATTTGGAGAGCTGGCTGACTACATCCCTTAACTTCTTTAACATGAGGCCTACCTCTATCTCTGCATTTTAAGTGAAAAGACTCAGCTCAGCCTTTATGTACTCCAAATATATATTACCTGTGATGGTTTATTTCACATAGCATCTGCTAGTGTTTACCAGGCTTATTATGTTTATTATTATCTCTCTCCCTACTAGAAGGTGACCTTCATGAGATCAGGGAATTGTCTGTTTCATTCATTGATGCATCCCACATGCCTAGAAAAGTCCTGGCACATAGTAGGTATTTAAAAATACTTGTTGAGAAAACAGGTGTACAAGCAGATGAGAGAAAACAAATCTATACGTGATTAAAAGGGAAGGAGCTTATTCAACTTAAAGATGTGTTAAGAGGGACAAAGCCAGGTGGTTAACACTGTTTGTGCCTGGCTTTCTGAAATGTTCTTTGTATAGGAGAAAAGAACTAACATTTGTTGAATACTCATGTTAGATGCATGGACCCAGGAGCTTTGCATACAACATCTGTTTTTAGTTCTCATCAAGAGCAATCACAGTACTTTTGAGGTAGAGCTATTACTGCCATTTTTTTTAGGTGAGAAACATCAACTGGAGGTTTAAGTAATTTGCTCAAAATACTACTGTGATGTGTAGATTTGGATTCACAACAATTTGGCTGAGGTGCCCTCATTCCTTGTTCTTTTCATTTTATTATGGGTAAAGAAATAAGGTATAGAATGGATAAGATTTTTAACATATTTTTACATAGACTTCCATATTTTGGAAAGACTTACCATAAGCTCCTGTGTTATCCTATGGTACAGCAAAAAATAACTCACCCTTCTTTATCCTCAGAAAGGCCTGTCTATTATTCTAATTCATTCTATATCAGAACTTTAATTGGTTCTACAATATAGACCTCACATACAATTCTCATCAATTCATAAATATTGTTAGCTTATGTCTTTGACTTATGACCCAAAATGAGGGGCTAATATCTCCCAGGTATCACATATTTCAAATGTGAGCCAATATAAACCTGGCAATAAGACAAAACAAGAAAACAATACTTTCCTTAGCATAATTCCCTGAGCAGTGTCTGCGGCATATGAAGAAAGTTATTTTTATTTGAAGGTGGATGTGAAAAAGATCTTTGTCTGGCCATGTTTTTGATAATAGTCTGAAAAAATAGGAGCCGACAGACTTGGTGACAGTTGAGCTGTTCTTCCAGGTGTCGCTCAGGGCTGAGGGCTCTTGCTGTCTCCAGGAACACAGTGAAGATTTTCCTCCCTGGTTAGAAAAGCCACTGCAGGAAGAAGCAGACAAAAGGCAGAATAGTTTCATGGGAAGTAACCTGAATGAGGACTCCATGTCAGTTCTGCTGTTCTGAGCCTAAATTTGTACAAATCATTTTTTTTTCTAGGTCTCAGCTTCCTCATTTGTAAAATTAGTGCATTGGGCCATATGATCTTAGTGATTGGGCCAAAAAGCTCGTATCTAATATAATTATTTTAGACCCCGCTAAGGAAATATTTCTGAAATTGGATGGACACAGCTGCCATTTTCCCTCCTCTGGCACATGCCACGGACTGTTATCAGATAAAAAATAGAAAGCCGATTTTTTTCCTGGGGGGAAAATGATGGCTTTTACAATATTTTAGAACAGCCATCTTTAAAAATTTGATCAAAATTACCTTTCCACTTATCAACAATTTCTATGGCCTTAACTTTGTGTGAAAATGGGCTCCAAAATGCACAGCTTTTAGGAAACCTCTAATTTTTGTCTAACTTTTATTTCTGGAAATCTTTCATTTATTCAGCAAAGCAACTGCAACTAAACTACAGACTAGGGGACTGAAAGATATTGTGGAGGTGTGTGCTTCATCTTGGGAGGTAGTCTCGTACCCCCCCACCCCAGCCCCCAAATAAAAGTGGTCCATGCAAAGGATCAGGGACAGGGACAGAGAAGGACTAGTCACAGTTTATACTAGGAATTAAGCGTTGGCTTAAAAAAATGTTTTTCTATGAGTTCCCATTGTTAGAAATGTAGGAAATAACTCCTACAGAGTTTAACTGGACCAATGTCTGCTCAAATTGTGAATTGGGTTTAAAGTGAAGCGCATCAAGCTGCCAGTCATCTGTGACCTGAGAAAGGTTTTGAAATAATCCAAATGCATATGCAGGCAGGAAGACACAGCAATTTACTGGATAGAGCTTTTGCTTCATTTGAAGAGAGAAAGGAGAAATGTCTCCATGTGTATAAGGAAAACCACCCCAGAACAAAGGAAAAGGGAAGAATATTCGGAAGCCTCAAAGGAAGAGATTATTTTTGTAATTGATACATTGACAGGCCTACATGCCATTTTTTGGCAAAGGCCTATCATCTTCAGAACATAAAAAAGTATTGTGTCTATGCAGGAGAAGCTGACATTCGTTAGGAGAAAAGAAAGGGTGATAAAAAAGCAATAGAATTAGAAGAAAGAGTGATGATAAAGACTGGCCTCAGAGAAAATAAAAACCTAATGACAGAAATAAAATCCATATTTTCAGTTATAAATAATTGAATCTTCAGAAAACTCAGGCAGAGATGTAGAGGGTAACTTGAGAAAAGCACCAAGAATTTAAAGGGGCCGGATAGGGTAGCTCAATTGGTCAGAGCATTGTCCCAATATGCCAAAGCTGCAGGTTCCATCCCTGGTCAGGCACATATAAGAATCAGCCAATGAATGCATAAATGAGTGGAACCACAAATAGACCTCTCTCTCTCTCTCTCTCTCTCTCTCTCTCTCTCTCTCTCTCTCTCTCTCTCTCTATCTCTATCTCAATAAATTAAAAAAATGAATTGAAATGGAAGAAGATCCATGTTATATTCATCTCCTCCCAGGACTAAACTAAAGTTACAATTAAAATATTCAACAATCATTCAGAATAACCCACGAAAAACTTACTGAAAAGAAGTCTGATAATGAATGATTTATGGTAAAAGCCACATTGAGACTGGTAGGTCGGGCAAAGACAAGGGAGGTTGGCCCTGCTCCATCAGGAGGTGGCTGAGGTCCCAGAGGTATATCTCATCTGCAAAAGTTCCCCCTGAGAAGCATGGGGTCTCAACTCCAAGCCAGGCTCACCAGCCCTGACCTGGGAAGATGTGCCCATACAACATATGGCTGTGACTATCAGCAGGGATTCTGTCCATCAGGGAGACACAGAGTCCACTTGAGACACAGGCACTCTCTTAAGGGCCAACAGAAAGTCTTGTCCACAGCCACTCACCCTGGGCCCCAGTGGAGAAAGGGCGGAGCAGACTAGAGTCACGTGAGAGGGTTGACAGGACAGCCGTCAGATCTCTGAGTTGAGTTCTTTGCCCACATCCCAGATGCCATCTTTCTTGAGTGGAGCACCACACACAAGAATAGTCAAAATGGATTAAAGATCTAAATGTAAGGCTCAAACCCACAAAAATCTTGGAAGAAAACACAGTGAAATCTCAGACACGCCCAGTATTTGATAACAAATGCATCTTCCTCCAGTTTAAAACTCCTAAGACTCTATTCTAAACTAAATGAATGTTTGCCTATGGGCTCTAGCTGTGGGAATTCTCCTTCATTTCAATGAAAGAGTGGTTCTCAATTGGAGGTAACCGGATTTGGGGTTGTTGAAATGACTGGGGAGTTCTTCAGGCATCAGTAACCAGGTGCCAGGAATGCTAAATATACTGCTGAACATAGGACATCCTTGTACAAAGCTGTAGGATCTTCACCCAAATGACCTAGACTAGTACTCTCCACTACAAATACCATGCAAGCCTTGCATGCGCTTTTAATTTTTCTAGTCACATTTAGAAAATGAAAGTGAAATTATTCTATAATATATTTTACATACATAAATATGTTCAAAACATTATCATTTCAGCAGATAATCAATATTAAAACTATTATATATACTATTTTATTTGTACAACATTTTTGAAATTCAATGTTTATTTTACAGTTCAAGGCCACATCTCAATTTGGATACTAAATTTTTATTGGAAATGTTAGTGGCGAAACTGCACCGGAATGTTACTGTACTTAAGTTCAGCAACCTTAGTACTTGAGTTCTGGCTAAGAAAGAATTCAGAGCCAAGACTCAAATACAAGCAGAAGTTTATTTAGGAAGTCACAGAGGTAGAAGAAGTGAGCTGTGGAAGAAGTGAGCCAGCTGGGCTGAGTGGGCTCAGGAAACAACTTACTGAGGCAAAAGAAGGGCCATTGGAGCTTAGGTAAAAGAAAGGAGAGGGGGAAAGGCACAGGTGTGCTCCAGAGAAATGGAGTACTCCCTGGGAAAAGAATGGGGTGGGGCAAGGCTCAAGCATGCTCAATGGAGAGAGACCTGGCACAGAACCCTTTGTCTTGAGGTTTTTTATGTGGAGTTCTGAGGGGAGGATTCTATGTAATATTTATCAGCTTTTCCAGGTGTGTCCTTTCAGGGTCATAGTCTCTACTGATTAGTTGGTATTAGGGTAGGGGGTTATTACGGTAGTCATTGCAGCTGGTCCTAATGTTGGCTATGGCATTGTTTTACTGGATTTCTGGGTCTGAAGCTAGAATACAACTGAGACCTAGATGATATATCTAGTTTGACCAAAACTCTGTCTCTATGGGCAGCAGAGGTGAGGCTTTGGTCTTAAGATTACTTGATGCACGTCAGAACCTCTTTGTCCTGAGGGCTTAATGCTTAAGGGAGTGGTCATGCAAGGGCTTCTATAGGTGTTGTTTGAGACTATTTGCCAGACCCCTTGTTTCTTTTCTAAGAGGGTCTGTAGCATGACTAGCTGTATAACAGGGGAGGATCTGAACTGCATGGCCAGCAATATGAAAGGTCAGGGACTCTAAACCACATGACCAGTGATATGTGAGGAGAGGAAAGGTCACCTGGCACGGGTGAGGTCCCACCTCACAATTGTCCGTGGCTAGGCACTCAGGACTTTCTGCCCTGGGTGACCTTTTATACGGGGCCTATGGTTCCTACATTATATCAGTCTAACTGCCTACTACAAAATGACTTGATCTGCATTCAAAGTTTATAAGTTCATAGTTGAAAATGTAGACACACATAACATAGTTGTTCAAAACACAATTTCTTTTCTAAACAGCTTTTTTATTTTTCTTTGCTGCGGCAAATTCAAGTTACCACTTATTGTGCATTTGTGATATACCTTTTTCAATCCCTTTTTTATTACCCTCTTGATTGTAGTACTAGCTTTTGTATCTCAATGTGATTCTGCACCAGTAGTATGCTAAAAATATTTTATAGTGAAACATAATTGGTTTTATTCATTTTAAAAACTAGAAACAATTTAATTATGCTATAATTTCAGAAATAAGTATTTTAATTTATTTGCCAGTTACATTTTATATAGGTACCACTGTAATCATGCAGTCTACATAAGATAGTCAAATGAATACATTCAACTTTACAAAATTAGTGTGTAGAAAAGATCATTCAAATGGGATAATTTGTTGACACTGACTAGACTGGTCGTCTGTTTATGTGTAATAACAGGAACAATATACGCTCTTGACATGCACTCTACAACACTATCTTAATGCAATGGTTACAGTATAGTCTTAAACATTTGTATTTAATTAAAAATATTTTACACTGCTTCAGTTCTTAAATGTAAATCCAAATTCATTAAGACACAAAGTCTTTACCACTCTGGCATCTTGTTACATGTTTGACCTTGGCTCCTATCACTATGTGCTGGTTGCTTTTCTCTAGCCTACTGGTCTCACTGCTGTTCCTTGAACATGCTAGGTCTGCTCTCCCCTCAGGGACTTTGCACCTATTTCCTCTTCTTGGAAGATTCTCTGCCAGGTAGCTGCATGGGGCCTTCTTGAGTATGCTATTTTAATTTGCTTCCCTCCTCGCTCTCTATATTTCCCCCATTTT